>OX246737.1:42753895-43027917 GCA_945910005.1 Isoperla grammatica | reverse complement strand
AGGCAGTTGTAGGTGGTTGTAAAGTTATAACCGGTTGCATATTGCGTACTGGAATGAGGGCCCTGATTGGATGGTTGCCTCGGTGAAACTAAGTATTATTTTAGCTACTCACTACTTACTTCCTTATAAGCTGCTCGTAATACCGGCCATGCAAATAACTTAGTTATTTTACGACATGTCATGACGTCGCGATATGGTTAAACAGATTCTCAACAAGGCAAATACGATTCAGTATATATATCGCATAAACAAACAACAACTCACAATCACAATATTACTGGTTTTTTTCATCTTTGACAGCAGAAAGGGATCTAATGGAGGGTAAAAAGATAGCAAGGAGGAAATATGTGGCAAACCTTTATTGGGCAACTAGGCAGAGAATGGCATAAGTTCCAACTCTGGGTGTTCGAAAGAAGAATAAGAGACTTTTATATAGTCTTAATATTTAAATAGTATTTACTGTCTGAGACATTGATTGGATATTGATGAGTATTTATGAACCCATACATAAATGTAAACATAAAAATAATAAAAATAATATCGATGTTCTTTTGGTAATATGTATTGTGTATTTCATCAAAAAAATAATGATGATGACTGTTGTTGTATTCGCGATCGCAGAGCTTAGATGCGCTTCCTCACGGGAAAACGTCTCCCTAAGGAAGCCAAGGAATACTAATGTAGCGCGCGCTCGTCTAGCTTTGTGGAAATTGGACAATATTGCACTTGTTTGTAAACAAAGAACACCACAAGTACTCCTTGTTGCCGCCATATTAGATAGTGACGTCATGATAATTCGTCCTTGAGATAGCGAATAGCATTGGCTACTTTAGTTGTCTCGTAGGACAGACATAACAACTCTGAACCTATTATAACCCGGGTCCACACGGGGATAAGTATAATATAATATGAAAGAGGAAAGTAAAAGAATCAAAAAATTCCATTTGAAAACCGCGTACAAAATACTTGACACGCTATATCAACTCAGGATTTCATTTATATTGGCGAAAAAGCTTTCTAAATATATCTTTTTTACAATTACAAATAAATATTCGATTGTATACCGCGGTATGATGATGGCTGATGTCGGTAAGCCTAGTTTGGGGCGCTAGTTTATTAATGTGTATACAAATACAGCCATAAGTCATTTAGCATTGTATGTCAATCATGAACCACCAAGTACGATAAAACCAATTGGTACAGAGACCGATGAAAAGCAAACGGTGAGAATACAGCGAACAGCGCTGTCGGTGAGTTGTTGTCGCACTTCTTAAGGTACCTCAATGGCGGTGACCGGTGATTACGTTGTTCGCATTTAGCTGGCATAACAATAATAGTTTGACACCTACACCATATATCACTCGAAATACAAACAATACCATAAATCAGTATGGATTAATCAAGATCACTAATATGTGATTAATGTACTTGATATACGGTATTGTGATATAATGAACACATCCTATGAGCTATATACAGCGACACAATGCATTCATAATGCAGCAGTGTACATTTAAGAACACAAACAGAGAGCCCTACAAAACGTTGATGACATAAATCGAAATTTAAATTGTAGATAGAAGTGAATGACTCGAAGTCAGCCAGTCTTCTACTTTTCATTTCTCGGTTATTTAAACCCCAAAAATGTGTACCGATTAAGACCGTGTAGTTTTTTATCATTTGGAAGCTGTTTAAAAACGTGTAGGTGAAATACATTTAAGCACAAAAGTCAGTTACCCCCTAGTCGTAGAGATACATATAAGGGAAAACTATACACAATAGCGAGTGCCTATTGTTATTACCTTCTGACCTTTCGTCCTTCCCATGTTTACCCACGTCTCCACTCCACGGTATTTCTATAATATTATCAGCAATGAATATTAGCTCCAGAAAGAAGGTAATAACATCCACATTCACTCACACAACAAATAACGTACACTTCTGACTTTAAACACATCTTATGAACACGCTGATTTATCTGATTTATCCTAATGTAGTTAAATATTTCTTGATACGTTTGCGTATCGTCGTTGATAGTTTTAGCTACCCTACGGTCATTTAATTTTTTCGCTTAATTTTCAAATCTATTTTTAAAACTTGAATAAAACGAAAACAATGTTCCCGAGTCTTGCACTACTAAGCCGTCGTAATGTCCGTGGTCGATTGTGTGTAATGTTGACTGCGTTCCAGGCCTGAATTTTGGCTTACGTTATGTGTTGGTGTTCCATACCATACATCACCCACTCCCCGTCTTGATTAGCATCGTTGCCAAGTTATGACGCGTAAAGCCCAAATATCATAATCACCACGTATTTATGATAGCAATATTATTGTTCGGGGTTTAACGGCACGTCAACGTCTTAGTTATTTGCGCAATATGCGTCAAGATCCAATATAAAGGAAAGCGTCAACTTGCTCCTCACTTGTTAGATCTCAGTTGGCCTTCTCTTATAGTCAGACGATCTTATTTTCAGGTCAAGGAATTGTGTGCGGCTGACCCAGCCAACCAGGCACGACTTGCATCTAAAAAGCAAACGTCATTTTCTTGTAAGACCCTTATTGTTTGCCTTGTCTGTGAGTAGGACGCTGTCAAAGAGGCCGGGTTTCTTCTGCCTCTGGTTTACACGTTTCCTGGCAAATACAATGCCTTTCAGGAATCCCAGTAATCTCGTCATCTTGTTGTCCCACGGGAATCATCTGCCAGGGGGGGGGGGGGGGGGGGAGGTGACGACTCCACAATATCACTTCCCCCAGATCGAAGCCAAGTCGACAAGTCTCGGGCATCCCTTAAGACCGACCATAGGCCGCTAGGTGGGGCGGTATTACTTAGGGTATACAGACAACAGGCTTTCACCCAGGGGCCACAACATTTTACTTTTATCTGTCTGTAAGGTACTTAACTAAAATACACATTCTAAGGGCCGTATGCAGAGTCAAGTGTCAAGTTAAGTACAGGATATGTTGCTATGGAATTGTTTTATTACATGCTGTTTTCCATAAGAAGAACCAACTTCATAGCATTCATAAAAAAAAACTTTATTCGACTCTGCATTCCGCCCTTAGTAGCTCAAAATTAGATTTCTACATAAGCGTAAGTTAGCTGTAAAATATGTTTACACTACTTTTCAATGTTCTCCCTTGAATTATTTTTGCACATTTTTAATGCACAACATTATACCAATAATTTAAATTAATTGTTTTTTACATACGTACATACTGGTAGCCAGCAAAATGTGTAAAGCGGTATAATGTTTATCAAATTTATATTCGTTAGCATTAATTTCTTCGTAAATTGTTATTTATGTTGAGTATTCAATACACTTTATTGAACTATGATGATATAGATTTAAATAATACTTACGAGTTGACATACATCACAGATAACTGAACGAGATTTAAAAATACCTAAAATAAAACTATACTGAATTCGTAACAATTTTTATCATGCCGTAAGTACGTATTGTTTTGTCAAGCCAAAGCAAACAACATGTCAGTTTCACTTTATCATAATAGGTATCTATTCATACTACGTACAGTTAAAATTGATTATGTATTTGTTTGAAATACATATTATTGTACATAAGACAAATGCTCAACAGTAATATTAATATTAACAGGTTATACATAAATATATATATATATATATATATATAAATTTAAAATTGGGTTTATATATTGGTAAATAAGTTATTTTTAGTAATAAACAACCAGTTATGTCCCAGAACTTTATAATTTATAATTATCAGACAATGCGTGTTTTCCCAAATACACTTAAAGAATTTAAGTATATTTACTATTTATTTATTTTTTATTTTACTATCAGATCCGAACTCTGCGAGGTTCATAAAACAATCCTGTATTCTGAGGAAATGCAAGACAAGCTGAAACACTTCGTTTATCTTCGATCTCCCTCTGTCGTTCATGACAGCATATGCACGCTCGCTCGTATTAGCTTTTTAATCACTCGTACATAACAGACGTGTGAGCGCTCTCGGTTCTTTGCATTTAGCAGGAGCGTCGTTGTTTCAGCTCAGGTCAGCACATGGATTATTCACTCCACGCATCATCCAGATGCGCGTATACTTTATCACGCGTACGTGGGTACCGGATAATACGGGTCATGGCTATGCTATACTCACGGCCGGATTTTGGATCCATGTAAATTTACTGTTGCGGTTTCGTGCGGGTGTAAAACGTGAAACTCTAACCCAACTCGCGCTGTCAGTGGCGAACACATAAACAACAAAAATTAGAAGTCAAATGCACCCGTTCGCTCACCGTTGGTTGTTTTGCCCAAGAGCATGTTTGGTTTTATATTTTCTAAATATGAATAAAATAGGTCTTATGAAGCAGAAACTTCCCTCCCACTTCTTTCCAGAGAAATATGCATTACATTTATATAAAACAGGAGTTGCAATGTGTTAATACAAAGAAATAAGGAAAAATTAAATAATACCGGACGCACGTACAATAATATGTCAACAGAATCTCGCCGATTCAAAATCTTGTACGGATGCAGTTTATTACAAGAACGGTGGACTCTAATGCAATGATTCATGTTTAAAGGGCTAGATGAAAGCCATAAGCGTTAAAATATACAGTTTGTCGAATTTAGTGAAAACGCGATAATGTATTTTACCGGCAAACCAAATATTAACAAGGAAACATTAACTTGCAATATTTGTCAGTGTGGTACTCATATAAGCTCGTATAATTATATCTAAAAGCCTTGTATTGATGTATACCAATGTCAAATTGTAAATGCTAAAGGCATTATTTACTCAACCCCACCATTACTATGAATACTATCTACTTTTAAAGTCAACGTCTCACAATCTGTAGGCTTCTACCTGCAAATGGAAGAGCTGCTATCGACTCTCCGATAGAGAATTAGTGTTATAGACCACAAACTATGCTAACTGCATGAAATTACGTTAGGGAAAAACAACTTTACCACAACGCATTTATCGCCGAGTCCGTCATACCTCTCATTTTCAGGTGGCAAACTCTGCTCACTTTTAGAGGATAATATAAATTTCAGAAACTAAACAACACCTCCGAATGCATCGTGTAGCATCGACTTTAAATAATGTTGGTAGACGAGGTCGTTCGCGTTTAGTGGGAAGGTGGGGGGGGGGGGATGACGTTGAGGTACGGCTCCATGTGTATCACTTTGTTTGAAATAATCTTTTAAAGCCCAATCCCATAGTCACAAAGGATAGGACCTAAGGATACGAAATCAATAACTGACAAGCTGGTAGCTTACTGTATAATGATCGTGTGCTACTTCTGATGAGAAGCACCTTCTCTGAGAAGGTGGTGGGCCCCAATTAGTCAGGAAGTGACGTCACACATTTGCATTGTTTTGTTTATGTGCGTACAAACAAATTCCGTCATATCTCGTTGTTATGGATATCGATAGAATGTGATAGGTCGAATAACCTACGTCTGTCCGCAATTCAGGAAGTTTTGTATACTTGGCATTGCCGTGTATCCATTTTTAGAATCAAGACTTGTGCTTTACCAAACTGTGTAAAAGAGAAACAGTCAGCTAGAAATAATGCACAGTGAGTCAAGTTTATGATTGTGACGCTGTCAGCACAACACAGCCACGTTGCAAAGAGAAAAACATGTCGCACTCTTTCCTTCCCCCTCGGTCCATTTATCAAGCATTTTAACTAATTAGGGTCACATAAGGATTTCCATATCATCCCAGATAACGATCTTGTTTTGCGTCATGGGATGATGTAGTTGGGCTCAGTTATTCTAGAAAATTAAGCGATGAGGTGGAAATTATGTGAATCTCTTTCAATTTCCATATTGATATGCATTACCAAGCATGATTGCACTCTCGCCTGAGAAATGAAACATTACCTATGCACAAAACAAAACCTAAACATAAATACCACATGATAAAATTTATGCTGTGGTTTAATACATTACATTGTTTAATGTTCTTGTTCACATGATCAATGCGCTAGTAAATGTCTACCAACGAACCAACCCCATTAAAGGGTTTATATCGTTGGGGGAGATTATGTGTATATAGTAGAGGTATGTTCGTTCGTGTGCACTAGTGTAAATATAGACACGATGCAGTGCAAGTGTACAGATGATGTAACTAACGTATATGAGCACAAAACACTTCCAAAGTGTTTCACAGTAAGTAATTAGTATACTTACTTACTGTCTTTGCTTGTTGATGAGAGCTGATCAGTTCTAGAAATATATATTTTAATGTAACTAAATAATAGTCACGAAATAATGGTAATATCAGTAGTGATCTGTTGTTAAATAAAAATAACACTAACCGTGCATTACTGTACATTACACTGATTTGATCGGAGCGCGAAGTTTGCCTAGTACCTTCTGAATTAGGACCAGAAATAAATAACAGATAGCTGCATCGCAATGCAATTATATTAATGTGGACGTGAGTCTAGTACAAATGTGAAATGTTCTAACAAGCTAACTAATACCTTGCGAACAAACTGTGATCTGTGTTGTGGATGTGAGGGTATGTGTATACTTGTCTAACCCAATAACAAACATGCACACATTTTTCACACAGGTGAAAGCTAAATTTGAATGAATATATTTTTAATTAAAACTACTCTTTCTTAGACTTTATTTCCTAGTTCAATTAAGTATGGCAACGAAGGGACAACGTAAAGGGGAAGTGGTTCAACAATATAAGAGAGAATAGGATTATATTACATTCAACTCTTAAAACATTATGACTAATTTATATTTGTTTCCTTCCAGATTCTTTGACTTCTATCTCGCCGGTAGTTATATCACGGTTATGCGGAGCTTTTACTCCCGATCACGACCTTCCGTTTCCGTGACCATACGGGGCCGTATGCACAGCTACACCACTAAACGGGCAACTTCTGTAATTGCGTACGTGCATTATTTATGAGCGGCACGCCATGAACAAAATCATTCGACCTTCGGAGGAATCGGCGGCGGCGTGAAGTATGGGACTACGTAAAGTACGCTACGCTAAGCACTGCACCACGTGAAGTACGCTACGCTAAGCACCAGCTACGTGAAGCACGTTACGCTAAGCACTGCACTAAGTGAAGTATTCTACGCTGTAAGCACTGCACTACGTCCCGCATGGTTAATATAAGAAAGTTGACACTAAGCTTTGAGTTCGCCGTTGAGAGGAGATTAACAATGGATTGATCTAGGTTTAGAAATCTCCAGTAGTATATTGAAAGAATTTTTATAAATGATTCTGGTAAACATTGAAGCTAGTTTCTCAAAACGTTTAGTCGCCATTATTGGTGATGGAAACTAATCGTCAAAGTCTCAGATTATTGTCTTTTATGGTAGCAGTCACCCCTATTGTACAGTAACGACATGATCTTGTACGTTAGCACCAACTGTATGCAATATAGGCCTACCTATATCGTACAGTGTGCACGCCACCGTACGGTTTTAAATGGGCTTCAAAAGCACGTCAATTTATTTCTGTGTAATTGTATCAAGAAAACAATCGTAGTTTACTTCTTATTTATTATCTTCTTCTTTTTTCTGAACTTATTTCCATGTTGTCACCATGTTTATTTTTACAAGTTAGAAAGAGACAATCATGATAATAGTTTGACCTACCAACTGTGCAGACTGCAGATTATAAATGGAAACAAATTAATATTTCCATTTAATTTAATCGGCGACATAAACACCAAATTAAAAAATTGTTAAATTGAGTGCAGCTTCGTATTGACATGCGATAATTACATTTCAAGCTAAACCAATTACACAGAGCGAGAGAGAAGCATAACGAAGGGTCGGAAACGCACAACTTAGACAAAGTTTCCACTCTTGTCTCATCATAGGAGAGGAGAGTTATTAATCCCACTTCATGCCCTGGCAACCACTTTATCGTAGGTTATTACTTGTGCGTTGTCAACCGGCGGGTCGACCAGTACACGCCCAACTTCCAAACCCCTTATCTGCCGCGCTGCTCTAATGACGCGCCCGTGTAATTAGGAAGTAATTCCAGATGAATTTTAATACTTTAACACGTAAAGTGGAAACCACCCATGCGAAAAATTAGTAAAATGAGCTGAGGGTGAGTTCTAGTTCTCATACTAGCCGGCCAACACCTTTGTGACGTACCCTAATTTAGGTGGTCATTAATACTCAATTTACTACGTTTTATTAGTTTTCAAGAAGGATAGCACAACATTGAGTTGTTGGATTAGTTAAACATGAAACATTTTTCACATATCTGCTTTCAGAATGAAACATCTCAATTAGTTTCCCTACATACCCTTTAGCTGTATAATATCTAAATAGAAGCGAACCAAATCGTTTCAAATACATCTCTTATAAAAGAAAAATAAATTTAACGACCAACCAGGGTGAGTATATTTCAGCCTGCTGAAATTTAAATTACAGTAACAAGATTTAATTGTGGCTCGCTTACATATGTAGTTAGAACAGTTCGAGTATATGTTTGATAATCTACAGCGTTCGAGTGTTCGTTACCGTATATATACCCACTGTTATTGTTGTTATATGTTGCTCCAGTAAGAACTTCACATCGTAACACTAGCAAGCGATGTGGGGTTACATAAAACAACAAATTTTAAACGTTGTGCTTTAAAGTATATTTTAAATTCAAACTAGTTCCGGTATGTCGAGGCAAATAATACACTCAGCGAGAAATTGCATTTGAAGTAACCGCAAAGACCGAACAAATCGTCTCGTCTCGATTAGCCTCGTTGCAAAAATAAAATATGGGGAGTTAAACCAAAATATCATCATCATCTAAACAAGCCTCTACACTTTTAAAGAAATTGCTCACGCTGACATGAAAGTCTTCGTGCAATTTGTAGGTTTATCATAATATCACACAGCCCGTGTGTCAAATATTAAAATATTAAAAATAGTAAATATATAAACATCTACTCTGGCACTATATTGACTTCGCTAAACGTGCTTTAACGGCGCAAGCTTATTTCAAGTGTAGAAGTTTGAAGTACGCAAGCGCTGGGCCATAGGACGCGAATAATCTTCGCTGTTAAAACGCCCTAAATCCATTATCTAATCTTATCTAATCTGGGCCATAGGAAACCAGCTTCCCTTGTTGGTTTTCATGGGCTATATAGGAATCGCAAAGTCACGCGGTGCACTCACTGGCTATAAGCTCACGAGCGTATTTCGAAGTGTTGAATAGAAAATATCTTAACTATACCCTTGATTTACTCATGGTGTACATTATAGTGGTCACCTGATTTCCATGTAGTGTCGTGTATCGCACCAGTAATTAACGGGTATGTCTTTTAGTAAAATCTACAGCAAGATTAAATTACCTTACCCCCCCCCCCCCCCCTTTCACCCGTTAGCCACAACACGGTTCGCCGCTTTCTCCATCAATTTGCACCCTGTGTTAAGATTTTGTTTTTGTAGAATATGTTCAAAGGATAATGATGGGATAAGTTTAAACCTGCTTACCTACTGTGCAGATGGCGCTCCTACATAGACACTGCAGTAATACTGATGTACTTTTAACAGTGAAGTGGATGCTTATCACAATATGCGAATGCGATAACTAAGCTTCAATATTTTGCGTGAGTTTGTAGACGCGACAAGAATTTTACTTTCTAGCTACAAACTATAAAGCCCATAAGCCAGCCAGTATCGATGAGGTATGCGTTTAGAAAGTTGCCAGAATTACATTTTAAAAGTTTTTTTTTGCTTCGCACCTTAGAATCTTGGTAGTCTCCCTCATAATAATGAGAGATACGAGTGTGACATAGAAAGCAAATCTCGGAAAGTGCAAACTAAACTCTTTTTCGTCAACAGGTCAACACAAAACTTAACGTCTCCATAAAAGCATAGCACTAAATAAAAATTATCTTCATGGATATTTTCAGGGCGGAAATTGTGTGCACCACAACTAATTGAATACACTTTTTTGGATTTGATTCCCGCTTCTGTCTTCGAATGACGTTTAGTATAATTGAAAGAACCTTTACGTCCTAAAGCATCTAAAATGAATGAAGATCACAGCACTTGAGCTAAGACACCACTCGCTGTAACAGTGACTGATGAGTTGCTCCAGCTTACTCCAGTATAGGCCTATACGTAGTGTTCGTAAGCTCTTACATTCGCTTGCCTTGATTCACAACTTTCAGGACTAATTTTATGTTATTAAACTTGGCTTTCGGATGAAGCCG
The DNA here is from genome assembly GCA_945910005.1 of Isoperla grammatica. Lineage (NCBI taxonomy): Eukaryota > Metazoa > Arthropoda > Insecta > Plecoptera > Perlodidae > Isoperla > Isoperla grammatica. The sequence continues at coordinate 43,017,721 of OX246737.1, read as the reverse complement.
CGTCGATTGTATAGCTAAAACGTTGGTGTTTCGGGCAGGTTACAGTGCCTATTGTCTGCAGACCTAAAACTTGAAGGCTGACAGTCACAGAGTAAATAAAACCTACTCGATCCAGCTCTACTCTGCGATTGTGTTTTCCTGCGCATAGTTTCCACTCGTTTTAGCGTTCAGAGTTTTAGCTATAACCAACGCGACTGTTTTAGCTATAACGGAGTGGCTACACCCGACAGCCAAGCTTAATAATTGACTCGGGCCGCGAAAGCCTGCGAGAGTGTTTAATTATATGTTATTCGTTATTTTGAAATACGTGGTATTTAAAAAACAAAGACCTTAGTAATACGAACAATATGGTGACCGTGTTTAAATTAGCCGCTTCATAAAACTATCTCTTTGAAATGTACGAAACTCACAACAGGTCTGTATACGAAAGCGCGTTATAGCCACAAAGGGAAGGTTATTATCTAACTTCTTCTTCCCCCCCCCCCCCTTCCCTCGCCAGCCGTCTGTAAGAGCGCGGTATTATAATTGAAAACAAACTTTTTTTATTTTTAACATCTCTCTTACAGGTAAACAAAGCAACGACTTGTCCGTACAATCTTCATAGCTCGCACTAAACAAAATGTTAAAGCAAGCAGCACGTAGCACAAACAAAGTAGAGAAAACTACAGTTATATTCCCCGTTACGTTTCTGAACTACACTGCACACAAAAACGTAAAACGAGACCAACTTTAAATACATGAAACCAAGTAAACGGGTAAATGACAATACGCCGCCGGGAACACGCAAAATAATATACAAACATATGCACAACTTCACAAGAAACAAACAAGTAACGTGTAGGTATAGAAATGTGTGTTGTATTCTTTTGTTTTCTTCTTTTAGCATTTTACCTCGAGCGTTTTGTCGTTACAAGCTAGGTCCAATGAATATATAGCGAATATGTTTTGTTTGAACAATCTCTATAGCTATCGTGCTACATTTATGTAAACTCATTGATGGTCAATGATCATGATTTCAAAAACAAAATGGTAATAATTCCTTGCAACATGTTGCCTTCAGCTGGTGTAAATACGTCAGAAAAATTGTAATAGTTACTGAAGTTAACGATAGGAATACGGTAATGTTAAATTTAGGAATACCTTAACTTATAGTTACATACTTAAATCTAGAACAATGTTTATAAATAAAACTCCATTTCGTTACAAACACAAGCTTAGGTACAAACATTTTGAAATTCCAGTAAGAAACGCCAATTTTGTCTGGCTGTCCAACAAAATATTGATAAATACACCATATACAATAGAATTCACGTGCTTTCATTAGATAGTTTTGCTTAGAATCGCTTTGAGCTTTGAACGCATATTTGATTAGTTTCTAGAAGTGTTACATTACAATTGTGTAGGTTCCCTATTTCAACTAGAAAACAGTTTTTAAAGTTCGTGCTTTTTCTAAATAATCTTTCCTCCCACAGTAATCAACAGATAAACATTCAAGCGTGTTGTGAGATATACATAACGCTCTGCGTTTTTGTACAAAGCAGACTTTCAAGTACATTTCCATCTCGCTTTTCGTCTGCGACGAAGCTCCAGGAATCCAAAATAAAATATATTCAGTCTTTGTCTGCCGTGTTTATTTCATTCTTCATTAATCTTAGGTAGGAGTTAGGTAACAGAGAATGTCCAATGTGTCAAGAGAACACGAAGATTTACCGCCGTGTAAAACGCGAACACAACGCGATGTTAGATACCAACACAGCCGTTAGGTAGTGCTGACGAGGCAGTGTTGGTTAGTAAACACACTACATGGGGCATGTGCGGTATTGCTGCATGGTGAGAGGCTTGTTAGCAGAATAGATCACGGTAGCATGTGGTACTCAATACCGCACACACAAACAAAAACCATTAGGAAGTACCATTAATTGGCGTTGTGTGTGCTTCGCGTTCCAGTTCCAAGCGATTCAGAGCCATGCTACCATGGAGAATTATGTGGTATAATTCCGTTTTAATGACAATCTTGACACAATTGTATTCGAATCAATTGTATTGTTAAACCATTATACTAATTTACCTTATTTATTTAACTAAGATTTGGTTCAAGTAATCCCTTATTTAATCTAACAATATAGCTCTTTTAATTGATTGCGCATTGCAATGAGAATGTATTATTTTGATGAATTATAAATCAAAACAATGAATAATGATTTATTAATGCTTCAACTAAAGATTTAGAAATTCTAATGCGTTTTTATGTCGAGAAGAAGAAGATGATTCGAAGCTTTTCTCAATTTGTGCGAGTGTTACGATATTGTGTACCAAACGTGTCGTCTTCAAAAGAAAGGTGCAAGTAGATATATCAGGTGCGCGAATAGTTAACTTATTATCCTGTTTCTGTTTTCCTAATGGTATTTCTGGAATCTAAATGAAACTGGGCGCATCTTCCAATAAAAATCCAACCCGTACATATTAATGTTATCGAGTACTTTTTTTTTATTGCAGAACTCCACTGTAAATCAAAACAAAAGTGTACGTTTTAACTGAACTAAACTAACCTTAAATTTAACTTAACCAAACTTAACTTAAATTCCTATTATTTAACTTGTATACTGTAAAACTCGTAGCCGATCCACAAGTAAACTAAAATGTGTCAATGATCTTCAACTGCGCTGCTAGAAAAGCTCCTATCGTCATTGTGTGTTGTGTATTGTAGCTTGATACAGTAACTCACGAAGAAATGCTTTATCACTTGTTTGGTATCTGAACCAATGGTAAGAGTCGTGTTGCGGTGGCAGCGCTCCTCGTGAGCTGATGCCTTACTACAAGGTGCTGGGTTTCAATAAAAGGGGGAGCTACTTTACGATATGAGCACCATTGTGACTTACGTCTCACATTTTGACTATGGTGCTAATAGGGATGATGAGAGGGTTGATTGCGAATACTTACTAAAAAACGCCACATGATATCCATGCCGAAGACAATATTCGAGCCTGGAACGCAGGAAAGGTGGTTTTCTACGCAGGCCTGAGTACTTAGAAGCTCTTAGAGCTACAGTATGTTTCCTGAGGCAGCCCTTATAGAAAGAGCATGGATTCTCAGCGTCGATTAAGTCGTTCTACTGCAACCTTGTTACGTCATAGACATAGATGAATGAGCCCATTGACCAACCAAATTACAGTATTCGAAAACGCTACCCGCTGATTGGCTCTGACTCATCTAAGCGGCAGCATTCACAATGTTGCTGTGGAACCACGGAACGTTACGTCTACACGCGCGTGAAAAACGATCGAGGTAAAATCCTCAAACAAGAAACGTCTTATCTTAACTCAAAGAAGGTTCTAATAAAAAGAAATCCCCGAATTGTACTTGAACTATCTTTAGATAGTGTGTTTAGTCGACTTGTTAAATCTACTAAATATTGTTGGCTTGTGGTTTACCATGCAATTGCAACAACAAAGGGAAGACGGTTATTGTGAAGGATTATTATCAGTGAACTAGAATACTACCTCAATGGTCGTCGATTATTATTGTTTCTCCGTAAACGTCAAATCAGACAGTGGGTTGAATTACGCAGCCTTTCAACCACTTGTAGCCCACACAAAATACGTCATTTAGCAAGCAGTGTCACAATTGGGGTTCGGAACTAAAATCATCTGAATCGCGAATAATTGGTGAAAATCACGGTTGCACGCGCAGATAATGTTCGACGCGGATGATTGGCCCAAATAATCCACGCTGTAGACTTAGCATTAGTAATTACTGATTCGTAGGGTTAACATGTGTGTACTACAACTACTTTTGTCTTGTTGATTATATTTATACAGAAGATAATACCTTACTTTCACTTGCCCGTATTTTCAACAACATCTAAGATAGCAGTGTTCATAACTATACCAAACATTGTACTGAATGCTATTGAATATTCACTGTTGTGTTACGATTTATACAAGAAACGTACGTTTCTGTATTATATTGATTTTGTACATCAACATCGATTTGGAAGCCCATATTCCTAAATTATTTCTCGTTGTAAGGTTATGTTTATTTAAAATAGCTCGAGATTTTTTGACATACTTTGGATAGATTTCATTGCCAAGCCATAGGTATAACACAGTAAGCAAGCAACAAAGCAAAGCATGTGTCAGGTAAACCTCAGCAAGTCTTGTCAGTGCGCATCCACCACTGCGCACACCCATGTTTCCTAAGACGCTCGTGTCCGATATGGCTGGCACGCTTGCAGCTTTACCACGTTAAGCTTTTTAAGCTTCTTAGTGCCAAAGAGGATCAACTAAGTACGCCGCATACGTGAGTCTACGCTGAGCACAGCACGTGTATACTACACAGGCCAAGATGACCTCGAACCGCGGTTACAAAGTATCCAAAGACAATCTTATTAGTGTCAGTTAATAGCGTATAGGTTTGCCCACCCAGGAAGAGGATTATGTGTTTCAATGTGAAACATCTTCAACGAAATATCCATATGGCAATAGTCATCAAAGATGGTGAGCTTCAACAGTTTCGTATACGTCCGATTCGTTTTGAATTCAAAATTGTTTTTTTTTTTTACTCTAGCAATTCGTTGGTAGGCTGTACCTTATTTAAGAATTATCTAATATAATCAGTGGCGTAGCGGAAGGCCCCGCAAACCCCGCAAGGCGGGGGGGGGCCCGTGAAGCGGGGGCCCCCGATGATATAGATCGTATATTATGAAAATTTCAAATAAGACAACAAATCAATTAAAATGTATTTTAAATAAAATTACAAAATTCGCGCCCTGCCCCTATATATATATATATATATATATATATATATATATATATATATATATTATTTACAATGAGTGATAGAACTTATAAAAGTGCCCGTGACTGCAGCGGGTGCCGAAGGATCTTTTTCTAAATTAAAATTAGTTAAAAACTATTTGCGAAGCTCAATGAGTGAGAATCGACTCAGTGGTTTGGCATTGCTCAGTATCGAGGGTGAATTGTTCGACGAGTTCGCGGACGCCAACGCACGCCGAAAAGCTCGATTTGCACTAAAAGCCTAAACGGCTAGGAAACGTTCCAGAATTGCAGTTGGAGGATCAAAACGTAGGTTATTTGATTTATCAATACTTAAAATTTATCATGATTGTTGTTGTTGTTGTTGATGATGATATAATAATATGTTATTATGGTTTTAGTAGACAAATGTATACATTATTATTACGTCGCGTGGAAGTGGTGGACATGGGGGGGGGGGGTTGAAAATAAGATCAAACGTTAATATGTTGCCATGTATGCTGTGAATTGTAACTCGACATGACGACAAAACAAATTGACGCACACAAACTACATTGTTTCGTTATTACATTCAGCCCACCACTTTTTCCTAAAACGCACTAAATGAACTCTAAAAACGTGCTTTCGAAAATTTTCGCCTGCGGCGCTTTTCATGGGCTCCGCCCCCCATACCCCCCGTGCTTGATCCTACCATGTCCAATGGCCAATGTCGCGGGGGGGCCCCCGACTTCTGCGCTACGCCACTGAATATAATTAAGAAATTTCCAAAAATGTGACGGAAAGCCCAAACGTCATCGTATTAATTACGACCATTATACCATAAATGAATGAAGCAATCATCGCACCTACTCGGTATGCACACAACCAGACACACAAACTAGAAAAAAGAGGTGTTAATAAAGAATTGTTACCTTTTTTCTACCCTTGATTTACATATGTCAGCGAGTGTACCAGGATTTCGTTGTATTCCTTTTGTTCGGCCGTGTTGCACCGTTCTTATCTCTGTGGGCTCAGAACTGCCTCTATTGTGAAACGTTCGGTCGGGTGTGTTCGTTTATTTGCATGTTTTTGTGTATTTGTCAACAAGTGTTTTTTTTTAACGCGGTGCGAGAAGGGGTAGGGGTGTGAGAGTGGGAGAGTAGAGGTGTGAGAGTGGGAGAGTAGGGGTGTGAGAGTGGGAGGCGTTTTTGTTCAACGTTGCAGACCAATGTTGTTAATTTTTTCTGCTAGTCTCGTTTTACGATTTCCCTATTTTACTATCGAATGCGGCCAGTTCTAGTTATAAATCTGCTTTATCTATGTGCTGCCGTAGGGAATTAATGATAACAGTTGTATCTATACCATGCATTTTGCACTTCATTTATGGATTATTCTGGCCGGCACAAAAGGTCGCGGATTCTAATCACAGAAAATATTTTTGAACGTTTACTGCTGAAAATGATGACATTTGGGCTTTACCTCTCATATTTTGGCGACAACGGCCATCGAGACTATGAGTTGGTGATCATGAAGATAAAACAATCGTCACATATCTAAGTCAGAATTCTAACCTGTAACGCAGAAATCGTATTTATGTTTACACAAACGCCTAAAACTTCCATGGCAAACTACGCCAGCGTTTACTGTTGAAAACAATGTAATGTGTCATAATGGAACCGGGGAAGAATGCATTATAAGGGTTTATACAACCTTCCAAGTTCCATTACTTTGTGTTAAGACGGATTAATTCATTTGAGTTACGAGTTGAAAAGTACAAAGTTCTACACGAACATGTTATAACAAAAGTAGTAAATCATTCTGTAACGTGCTCTAAACAATTATAAACGATTATAATACTATTTAAAGTACAATGCCAATCTTGAAGGGTGTAAAAGTTAATTTTACACTACACATTCATTTGATACTAAAATCCTATCGTCTACGTGGTTCAAAGAGTGCTATTGCAATATTTCCAACTGAACATACTAGCTGTTAACATTGTCTTAAATTTAGTGATAGATCCAGTTGCATGTTAATCGCACACCATTTTTTTAAATTTGTACTTTATAACTTTGTGTTCTTATTATTTAATTCCTGCTTTTGATTTTGATGAAAATGATAAGCCCAACACAGTGGCACTATGATATAAGATCCAAAGACAACGGAAGCACTAAAAGTGATATTTTGTTTCAGTGTTAAAATAATATGCTCTAATCTAATATACTAATTTGCAACACTGTGGGCCAGTTTCACCAAACAATAATCCGGCGATTTTCAGTTAATCGGAGATAACCGGTAGAATCCACCATGCATTTTGTGTGTAATGTTTGTTGAAACCATGGTAACCAATCCAAGATTAGTAAATCGGCCGATTAAAAAGTTTTGTGAGTTCGGACCTGCGGTTAGCAAGCTCAGATTAACCCGAAAAATAACATCATTATCGGAACTTTACTAACGAAATATGAACAACTCGTCCATAGTTTTTAGTATGTATTGTATATAACTAATGATTTGCAATTTGCCGATAACATCGCTCGTGATTATGTAATTACTCAAAACTAGTGACGTGTTTTACTGATTTCAATCGTTCTAGGCAACAAGTGTGTTTTTTTTTTAACCCCAAATGACAAAGTACAGTAGTGTTGTCGACTGCAAGGCTTTCCGCTTTGGGAACTAGTGAGACCGCGTCGCTAACACGGCTCTAATACATGCATACCAAACATCGCTTTGTGTTGCTGCTCAATAAACTATCAAGGCTTTCGTGTTTGTAAACAGAAACATTTGTTATCGCATAGGATCTTTTGACTGTGCTTATCTACCTCACAAAATACTAGTATTCTGTATAACGTAAATATTTAATACATTACTTACATCATACCGAACACGAACTTTGTACTCATTACAAAGATTGATTGCAATCGTTTTCATTTCATAAACATGACACTAAACTTAATAACGTATTTTCAGTATTAAACGTTAATATCGTTATTAGGTTTCAAAGATCAAATGTTCGCATGCAAATTTGTGATTCCTACTTTAAGATTGTCTTACGACCAATTATCCATATTATTTTATGAAATATTGGTGTGCGTGTACACTGATCATAATTGCTAAGATTATTGATTTGTATTATTTTTTAGCTAGGCTATAAGAGAAGGTTTGCACCAAGCACCGCGTAGGCCTACTGGCACACGCAAAGAATGTGCAGCAGCATTAGTAATAAGAAAGACAACACAGCATCTTTGTGAGTGTATCACGTTAAGTAGGTACGTATAGCAAATGAAATATGTGTCTTTAAGCTCTCGTACTACTTCACATCTTTACATCATAAATGGATATCTAATATCTATACAGCGGTTGCTAAAGACACGCCCAATGTATCGCTCATAGTACGATGTCCCTTTGCTGAGAATGAGCTCGTATAGGCTAATGGCCATTCTTTGACTTCAGGCTCACGGGCACAACGATATGAATGTAATTCTTTTAGTTTAGTTGGCCTCACAAGCAGTCCCTCGGAGTGCCCATTTCTATTATTGAATTTAAAATGACGATCAAAATAAATTTTCGGTTTAATCATTCTGGGTCGTGGATGTTATCCATAATCACTTCAAAAGAGGCATGAATTATTAAACCTGCGAAGGTTTCCTTTTCTGCTAATAAGTATTATTGTTACTATTCATTTAGATACAGAAGAGCTAGCCAAAGCTCGAAAAGACAGAAAAACGTCCTTGAAAATGGTTTTTCTAATCGGTGTGTCCATTTCACGTAAACACGTGTTTTTTTGTTTGTATGTGTACGAGAACGAGGCTCAAAAACTGAACCTAGAAAAAAATGAGCACATTCGAAATTACATTTGCTACACAATGCGTTAGTCTTCTATTGACGGCCGAAGAATAGCACTTCAATTTTGATTAATTTACGACTTCGAATTAAATTTGATTGATGCCAGAATATGTCAAAGATGATTGACGTACGCATCGTTACGTCTTTACAACGTGAAAGGCAGAGTTACATGTAGGGCCTTTTTTCATATCGAAATTCACAGGGAGATTTCTTTGAGATCGTTTCACTTCCTGTGCAGGAAATTGCGGTTCGAAGCCGACTGACAGTTCTGTGTATTGAAAGAAATGTCGTAGGCCGGACCTTAAATGAGGTAACATATATTCATGTAAGAACGCAGAGCACCAGGATCCGCTTGCAATAAAGTCTTGAGCCCCTTTAGATTTGTTATGAGTAAATTTGTTTACATTGTCCTCACATTCAACGGATACGTTTGAGAAATAAATGCTACTGGGCTCAGCTTTGAGCGGCCCAAAGAAAACTTCGTTCTGCTGATTCAAGAGTATTTTTTTATACATTAATGAAAGAACATTTTTTCGTTTCGAGCTTTCGGAGGCCGTTTTTACGTTTACTTTTTATTTAATAAAGTAGCTTGATGCATTCAGTGTTGACAATATAATATAGCCGCTATATGTTGTAATAAAGTAAATCCGTTACCATTGGCCAGACATCAAATAAGATTGCTCGTAAAAAGAAAAAGAAAAACTTTTCTATATCAAGGGATTAGTCGGGAAATAGTCGTCAGAAATTCTTATTTATACTTCTTATGACGAACCAATCACAACGCAGAAGAGAAGGCTTACTATGAGCAACAAAAACTGCGGTACTGGAAATGTTGTTGCTATCAATTAAAGTATGTGTATATGAAAACACTAGTTTGTCTTTCTAAATAAGAATACCGAAATAAGTTGTAGACAAGATTCTGTTGTGAACCAGTTGGTTGTTATTTGGCTATTACTTATTGTAATTCTTATTTCAATTGTGAACCGGTATTTAGATATGGGTTTACTGCAGCTGCAGCTCGCCAAGTGAGGCAAGTGAGGCTGAACTTCACCAAGAATCTATCATGTTATCATGTTACTTATATTATTTACACATATGACGAAATCCATTCATAAAATATAAAATAAAAATATGTTTTCAATTTGTAACGCAGTCTTAAAACAGAATATACATAAGAAGCTATGAGCATTCCTCTTTCAATTTAGCCATCGCCTCATTAGTAAAATCGTCTCAGAGCCGCTCGTGGCTGGCCAGCCGGCCATACCGTGAAAGTAGTTACGTCCTAACTAGTAAACAGGCTTGTTGTTAGCAGGCAAGCAGACCAAATTACATTTCAGATCCAGCCTGACCACACATACACACACACACGAGGAAAAGGTACCCACTATGAGCCAAGCAAGCACTCTTGCTAACAAAGATTGATCCAACTGTGCTAATAACTCCCAGCGAGCGAGCACAGATAACTTTGCTCTCTGAACAGCACTCGGAACACGAACTCGACCGCAACACAGAACACACCCCCTCCTACTTACATCGCTCGCTATCATGATTGCGTTCACTAACCACGCTCTTGCGTGTACCTGCCGGCATCTCCTGCTAACTGCATGTGCTATACTGCTACCTGGTATGTTTGTTTTACATGAGACTGACAAGTAAACAACACGGAACAGTTCGTGATATCATTAATTGAAAACAATACTCCTTCAATATTAATATTGATTGGAGATTATTAACTAGATGGATATTTTTTTTAGAAGCCAGATCATGGATTTAAAATGATATAGTTGTCTTAGTTCAGCAAGATAAAATATCGCTGGGTGTTACTGCACATTAACAAATAACATACTATTGTTCCTATAGGTTCTATTATTGTTGATATTACATTTTATCTTCAGGAGTTTGTAGAACGACATAGGCATGATTTATATTACTATGATTTGTTCTAACTTAAAAGGTACGGAGCATTTGTGAATCCAGACCCAGAAATATGATTTATAATTTGCGGAAGTAGATAGTTTTATTTCTGGTTAGTCCGTCTGAAACGGAATATGACGTCATTATTATGTAATCTAAGTGGTTCATTAGTCAATTTGTTACTCGCCTGCTCAAAAACAAGGCATCCATTATTGTCGATCTCTTCAAAGAATTTATTTCAAATCCACAAATTCTACTAATATACAATGTTTTAAGTTCGTTATTAATAAAATAGTAAAGCACATCTTCGTGCATATATTCGAAACATTTAGGTTAAAATAGGCCACTATAACTGAACTTATCGCAAACATTGTTAATTTGTTAGTTTTTATTTGTTTTGCCATCTACGACGTTTCTCCTTTTTCCGCCATCTGTTGGAGAAATTTTCAACTAACTTCTGTGACTGTTTTTTTTTTGTTTTTTTTACTAACAAATTAAAATATTTCTCTATTCAGAACGTTGTCCCCTCATTTAGTAGAATGGATAACACAATTACGAGAAAGTTCCCTAGTTAAAGAACTAACCGCTTTAATAAAATCTTTTTTATATAGTTTAAGCACAAATGAATATGAACTATTTTTCAACTAACATTTGATTTTTTAAAATAATTTGAAACTCCTACATTCGCATTCTACAAAATTCATCATATTAAATGTATATGAATTAAAACACTTGGTGTTCCAGCACCATGTATTCTATATACATTCGTACAGTTTTCAGCATTATGAGAACACTTGAAATAAGTTTGTCAAATGTGTGTTTCATTCATTGCACCCATTCACGAACCGCACAGAAACGCTTTTATTGTGTTGTTGACAAATAAATAGTAATGATCGGAACCTGCATTGGTGTGATATATCGGGTGTTATTAGAGAGTTTTAACACAGTACTAGTTTGGCTATTGTGTCGAGTTGTACGTTTTGCTCATTAAAAGATTATTTATATGTGTGCATGCATGAACATAATAATGATTGCACATTTCATCCGAATGAATTGTATTCCAATTTTAATGAGTACAGTTCGTTTATGACTGGACTACTGGTCCAATACATGTTGGGATTCTTTTTTCGAGGCAAAACGGCTTATTGTGTACTGATGTAGTATTATAGACAAAATGCAATTAAAGTTGTCCAAATTAAAACTGTATCTTGAAATTAAACTTGTCTGCAATACTCGTTCGAGTTAATCGATTATTGACTGATCTTCATGCCATGCAATACGCTAGAGACAGAGAGACGGGGCTAGCGTGAGACAGAGGCAAGATCCTCTTCGTAAAAGTTTTCTTCGTTTACTTTGTCTTTGGGTATTATTAATTAAATTTTCCGGCGCTATCACCCTCCCTGGAGAGCACCGTGCCAGTTTTCACTCGCTTATCCCGGCGATTAGAGAAAAGAAACGCTACGTCGCACTGACCAAACTCAATCACGAGCCCACGTGTATCTTTGCCGTGTTGTGTTTAGTTGTATTCATTATTCCACCTTCTCATATCTCGCGTAATGTTGCCGGTAAAGGAAATTGCTTTTGCTGGTTCGCTCGTCCTAGGAAATATTGGATTATGAAGGCTGCGTAAGCCAGTCAGCAACATGTTACCAGCCTCCAGCGTGGTGGGCTTATCGCTCTCAGAAGGAAGTCGCTTAATCTGCTGTAATCTAGCCAAGGGTGTGACGTCACACAACATTCAACACTGAACAAATTGCCGTAAAACCTTTGTGATGCTGACCGGCCACCTTTCATTACGTCTTGTTAATAACCTTAAATAGAGATTCATTAAGGCGCGCCCGTGCGGGGGCTGATTAGCCCTGAATCTGGATCCACCGGGACCTAAATAAACAAAGGATGGCGGAGATCAACTCGGGTCGGCGTTGCAGTAAAGCGCGCGTGTTCGTGTTGACTTTATACCCTCTGGAAAAACGGCGTATTTTGTGGTGAGCGGCGAAAAGCGAAAAACGGCAGGTGAAACACGATCCCTTCGTGTGCTCCAGCTTTCAATTCAGCGTTACAATAGCCTATGGTATTTAATCCGTCATAAACTTGAATATATCTATGCTGTACGTGTGTGCATGGCAGCCCGTAATACTTGATGATGTGGGTTTACCATTATAGTGGCCAAGGAACACATGAATTATATAGCCTACACACACTCACAAGGTCGGAGGTGTACTTGCCATAACGAGCCGTTTTCGGAACTGTAAAATCAATTATGGAAGTCTTATAAAACCCCAAACGAAAGTGGAATCAAATTCAGGACCTCCTGTGTTGGAGAAATATTTCGATTTTTCAACCATAGTGGGTTAATCTTTTCCCCTTTGTTTCACTCTGTTGAAGCCTTCTGCTCAAACACAAGAGATTCCGATCGAGTTATTGTTGTTGAAAATCAAGTAGCGAGGTAAGGAAACAAGGTATTTCACTCGATTGATTTTAAATGAACAAGTAGTGTGTAAGTTGTCTAAAACTATCCACACAGTGTGAAATATTTATCCTTATTTTCTTTCATGGGCTTAATACCCGTTTTAATGTTCATACTTGACTGTCAACTTGATTGCATGCCTTTTTGTTAAAATAAAATAAAATGAGATTATTTTATGGCGTGTTTAATCTATAATGACGAGCTTTTAGTGCCAAGCATAACGTGCATCATCCGTGGTTAAAACGTGGTTACTATGAACTCCCACGGGAAATGAGAAAAATAAGCATCAAAACGGTAACACGGAGTTCTAAAACACTAACTTTTACTCATAAATTTGTAAAATTGTAAATGTTTAATCCACCTCGTCCAATTTTTGTTTTTTGTTTTTTTGCAGATATCCCGGTATTTCTTGTTTTTACCACTAAATTGGACTCCTATTTACATATTAAGTAAGACTCATTTTTCTGTGTTACGAACTAACTCGCACACAAAATCTATTATTATTATTATTTTATCACATTATTGTATGGTATATTTTATTTAAATCAGATATAGTTGATAGCTGTGCATCATAAACATATTTTATTACTTTCAATAATATGTGAAATTTGTCGTTTTATGGTAGCTATGTGGTATGAAATATCTAGATTTGAATTAGCCTATGAATGTAACATATATGTTACATTTCCATGCATTAAACATAACATGAATTCTAAGACTTGTGTTGCCTAATTTCATCTTAACCGCCTCTACCCACAGAGAGAGGCTTGGAGATCAAGTCATCTAGTAGGATGCCCCTCATAAACGTCAACGTACTATGCGTAAATGTGTGATAAAGTATCCTCTCAGTTTTGACTTATCTTGGATATGTTTAGGTGATTCTACCCCCCCCCCCCCCCCCCCCCCCCCACCACTAGCACAACTCCGACCGACCTACGCGCGCTACGTTTTCTTGCCAGTCAAGTAGGAAGTGCTGAGGGAGCAAGGTTATGCTTCCACTCTGCTCACTTGGTGTCATGTTCCCTCCATTACTTGAGATTGCACCTGTACATTCACTTACTCACTACTGTTGAACGTAGCTAGGACACAATAAAATGACAATTCTCGTTGCGCAAATTACCTGTCTAGACCCGTAATAGTTACGGCTGGACTGCAACGCTTACAAACTGATGCGCCTTACATTCGTGTACGTATAACACTAAAACTCAAGCAGTTTTTGACGCAGGCTTTAGATTGCAAGCATTTTTGTAAGATAATGGTGGAGCGCATGATAAATACGTTATTTCTTTTACGTGACTCTTTTCATAAATAAGTTATGGAGTAGATAAAACAGCATATACTCAAGTGCCTTTTCACCGGGACAAAAAAAATTCATTACAAAAACCTGGGCACATAATTGTGCTTTAAAATTGTATATCATCATTCCTAAGATAACAACCTATAGTGTACTACATGTTCGTGTGCTTGACAACATGGTCTAGATTCTAGAGGTCTTACTAGCATAAACGTAGACTTTTAAAGCTACCGGTACACGTAAAAAAAAATGTTTTTTTCAAACCTGGTTTTTGCAGACATAATATCAATATTGAACAACCTTCATCAAAAAAACTTCATTTAAAAAAGTTTCGATACCTAGATACATTCACCTTAAAACTGTGCATCCCGAAGTGTCCAGTTTGTGAAAATCACGTACGCAAAATCTCTCTTTACGTTTGTAGTAGTCTGATGACTGAGCCCCCCTCCCCCATCCCTCCCTCCTTCCCGGTGAGACCCTACTCTGAAATGAAATTTGACAACTTTGACTCCGCACACGGTATTGAATCTCTCCGGACGCAGGAAACTCGGCTGTCAATCAACGCTAGCAGCTCCGATCCGCTCGCCCAGTCACCACTGCACGCTATACCCACATTTGTCCGCCTGTCAACCCACTATACACGACAAGTAAATACGACGCCGGATCATAATAATACACTGGCCGGCATGAAAGTTGACGGCCACAATCAGGCTAGCTCCCTTTTAAACGCTAATTGTGATTTATTTAATTAAATACCGCACTTCAACTCACTGGAAACACAAATTGTGACCTCTCGTTTTATCCGCATCCCGAAACGTGACCGGACACAATATGTATCCAACAATTAATTAGATTATTACATATTGTCAATTTACCGACAAAACCAATACAAATATTATATATACGCTGATTGATATGTTGGCTCTCGTCCGTTAGTCTACCCCTGACAGAATTCAACAACCAATTGTTTGCAAAGGTCAATCATTTCGGCACCCGTAACCCCAGATAAACGGGCGACGCATGAAACCACATGTGTATCTCGAAATGTTCCAGGTTCATGCTGGTGTTCATCACTAACCGGAATATGGCTGCAAATAGTTCAAAACTGTGCAGAAACTTAACTGCAAAGTGCTTATGACAATATAAAACGAATCCAAGCTATGTTTTATACAAAATTAACATTTTTTTTTTCTTAGGCATGCATTTTGTATTTTCTGTACCTTTCAGAAATATTATAGACGTGTATTTTTAACTACACCTTTTATGTGCAGGTACAGACTTACAGAAGCACATTATTTTAGACAATACTGCTGCAGAAAGCCTCGCATGCAAAAGCCAGTTTGTTCCGAAGTCAGTTATCACAATGAATGGAAAATGGAACGGTTATATCAATAATGGACATTGACGTAAATGAAGCGTTTCGGACAACCGTAACCACGAGGCTCATAACACATTTCCATTGTGGGATATTCCACCTCATCCGTCAAGTATTACAATTGATTCAGTAGACAATAAAAAATAAAAACCCCAGTTTTAACGGGGCATTATGACCTTTTATTCGTGTGCCAGTGACTCTTTATTGTCTAACTCGACGCCGTAATAATAACAACTTTTTCAAAAGACCCATTCAAGAAAAGCAGATGACTATCTTATACAAACTAAACTACCAATAGTAGAAGACTTTTCCAGGTTAGTTAGTCCACACAATTATTGGACTTTTTAATAGGGGAATCAATTTGTTTCATTTGTACGTTATGTTGATGATTGGCGGTTTTTCTCAGTTGTTAGAGTAAACCCACGTGCGGAAAATACAGAACGGGAAAACTCCAAGAAAGAACTTGTAAGGCGGTCAAAGTAGGTCAATAAAATAACAATGGAAGCGTGGATTTCCTATTGTAGAGATGCCACTGAAATCCAACAAAAACTACAACCTACTGAATTTTATTGTTTTATGATTGGAAAAAAAGGAGAGGAAAAGTGAGTAGAGGAAAAGAACTGATGTATCTCAAAAGAGAAGAAATGGTTTATTTTCCCTCAAAAACCTTTCTCAGAGAGAATCACTCATTTACGTTAACCGTAGCGGTCGATTGAACTGTGACTGGCCACGCCCCCTAAACCATCGTGGTGACGTCACGTGCCATCTGGATTGGTAATATCTCGCAACAAACGGTGCTAATTCCACACACGTAGGGCGACCGCCGTCGTCGTTACCCCCAGAAGGAGCATTAGCCACCCCGCGATGCACACCCCTCTGAAAGGTGCAAGTAATTAGATTTAATGTCTCCTAGGTGTGATGCATGAGAATGGATATACTTAGAATATGATTATAGAATCGAACGTAAATAGACGTATCAAAGCTGACAACTAGGGTCGTGTGTTCCGAGAACACATCACACAACACTTTAAGCAACGCAATATGAGTCCTGAGAAGCCTTTGAAGTAAGCAAAATGTAAAAAACTAGAATTTGGCCAATTATTAACTAACTCCCATTTCATAAAATAACACATTTCAATATTAATGTCCTTACTTTGAGCTATATATCTTCTACCTTGTATGACGTGACTATAAACACTATACTTGTAAAAAATCACAATTCATTTACCTGGTTTTAAGTGGTTACTATAAGTAGTAGTCACTATTTTTGTATCTATCTTTAGAAAGTGATTTATTTCTTACATGGTAGTAATTTTAAAGCACGATATTTTCCATCGGCATAATAGAAATAGATATTGTGTCTAGAGATTTGATTTGATATATTTAGCTTATCACGTTAGCGTGGATCTTGTTGTATTTAACACCAAACACGAATGAAAGTGTTTAACATGATGTAACTATTGTTCTTGTACTAACGATGCCAGGTAGTCCTAACGTATAAACACGGTCACATTAGTATTGTTAGATTATCTTGTGATGTAACGCTTGCTTCAAGGCCAGTTGACACGTGACGTGGTCGGAAAAGAAGTTAACAAAATATATAAATATATATATATATATATTCATCTCCCGAGTATGGACATAATGTTAAAAAGTAATATCATGGTTTTGTAACGAAGCAATAACGTTACCTACGGCCACTTTGATCTCAACATATTGGTTAATGATAATATAATCGATTCATTAAGTTCACAATACCTCCCACGTGTGACTGACTTCTTTGTCATTCGATCCTGCTGCCCTCTTTAGCTACCAGGCTTGTTTTAATAATGAGTTAAAAACTGCTTCATGGTCAAA
This sequence comes from Isoperla grammatica, assembly GCA_945910005.1. Taxonomy (NCBI): domain Eukaryota; kingdom Metazoa; phylum Arthropoda; class Insecta; order Plecoptera; family Perlodidae; genus Isoperla; species Isoperla grammatica. Next base: position 43,000,217 of record OX246737.1, on the reverse strand, counting down.
TTGCATTGTCTAATGTTTGAATAAAATACCCGCCCGTAATTCTACCACAAATTCAAAAGCTCTTTTTGTTTCGATAGCAAGTTTATACCGTGTTGTAGCCTTCATTTGTACAGACCAACCAAGGGTCAGTGCTGTAATTTCTCCACCAAACATTGACAAACCGTTGAAAAAACAAACCCACTAGGTAAACATTTCTTTATCAAACATAAAACAAACTTTTTTTTCAGGCGGCTGGCAAATGGAAAACCCGATAACAATTTTTTTCTTCCCGTACTGGCCTGAATTTTGTTACATGCAACGACATGGTCTATACCTTTATTAAAGCTGTGTTTTTAAGCGCAACATGATAAAGAAACACACTTCAAAGGAAATAATATAATTTGTGGTTCGAAAACCTCATCTGGCCGCCATGAAATTTGTAATTTAGTGTCTGACAATAGCGATCAATTCAACTATCCAAGGTGAGGCTTATCGTAATACTCGCAATGCAAGTACAACACTGGCTAGTCAAAATTATACAAATACGAAATATACGCCACGTACGTAACAAGTAAAAAAGAGAAGAAATATTTACTAACAGAAACTACTAGAATCGTGTTATGTAACGTTCCGTTTATAAAATATATTTCTTCTGCTATATAAATCATGAAGCAATGTGTCCCGGCAGTTTTTTCAACCCTAGTGGAAAAGTAAGGGTCGATAGATGGAGCCGTCAGAATTACTTATGTATCCCACACAACATTTTGTGAAACAAATTATTCAAATCGAGATAAGAAGTTGTTCGCCAGACCCAGAGAGGTTATTATACAGCGGTAAGGCTGTTAAGATAACTCACTATTTCGGCCCCGTAAAAGTAACTTATGGCAGAGAACTCGCAACGTGATAGGTTATCTTACAGTTTATAACAATGGAATGATGTATTAAGAAACTCGTACATTTCAGATGATATATTCTGGTTTAACTTTTTCTAAAGAAATTGCAAAATAAATAAATAAATAAATGTGTTAACTTATAAACATCCAATTCCATGTTCGTGGAAAGTTTGCAAATAGAATTACTCGGATCTGTACGATCCACAATATCTTCGAGTAAGGGCGGGTGACTGGCGATACATCAAGTTTGACAGGTATCTTAGCGAACTGTTGCGAAAATGTGTCTTAAGTAAGGTTCGCGCTTTGTGGTGGTATCAAGAAAAATCCCAAACAACTTCCACGATAGATGAAGAAAGCAGGAGGAAGAAGAACTACGCGTTAGCCGTTTTGCGACGCTATTTCGATTCTCATCCTATTCCAAGAAGAAACAAACATTATAATATATCGAAATGCTTCTACATTGGACAAAAAAGCCAAAGGTTACGTATACATTTCTTTTCAGAGTTCAATTTTTTTCAAGAATAATTTCAGTAATTTTCTGGACGTAAATCTCAGTTAGATCACTATAATGCTTTATAATTCATAAGATAAACTGCGTGTATTTTTTTAACGCTCCCAAAATCGATTAGGACCAAACACGTTGAAGCATTTCAACCGAAGATTGAACTTATCTTCTCTTTCGATGATGTGGCCTTTGTCGCAAGAAAAACTCGCTTTAAATTATTCACAGAAGTTCACCCCGCAGTTGTTTGCGAAGCGGAACTTCCGAGACTTTCTCGAATAACATTAAAGACTTGATGTCAGCAAGCGAAGTAATACCACTGTTTCCAATTAACAAAGAGTAAACTTTGATTTTGAAAAAGTTCCAACTATTCGGATTCATACAAAGTTATTTTAACATGAATCGATAGCACATGCAGTCTTGTTTGGAATAAAACAGGATTTCCTTTGATGTTTGGAAGTCTTAACGCCTTCACAGTTAGGGCTGCACAATAGCAATGTTATAATGATTCAGATTCAGGTTCTGATTGAGATTTATCTCTGAGGGTGTTTCATGCAGGTTGGTGGAATGCCCCAGCATATTATAAACACAATTATAAACAATACCACATTTAGTTTTTAAATAAAAAAAAAAAATGCCTTCTCTATTAGAGAGGTCAGTCGAACAAACGAGTCGCCTCTGGCTTCACAAAGAGTTTTATAAACGCGTCCGTTTTGTTTTGAATATTCAAATATTTTCGAACGTTATCACCCCACTATCACATCGGCACCCATTTTGTGAGGTAAAAGTATAGTAATGAGTATGTGATCGCCATACGTTTCTTTCGGAAGATTACCCTGACACAATTGGATTATATTAATAGCCCGGACTAAAGATAACAATACAACCTACTTAATTTGCGAGCATAATTCTTGATTATAAATATGTATGTGTTAGGATTATGGCTGGCATAGCTAACACTCATTGTAATGTCAAAATATGTTAGGGTTCGTCATAGCTACATTTTGAACACAATTATTTCTTAGTATCGCAATATAACATGAGAACTATAGTAGGTATCCCACCCGGTCACTTAGGAATATAGTATGTACAGTGAGAGAAGTCTTAACAATAGTATATTAACGATTTTTTTTAACAAAATAAATAGTAAGTCACATATACCTTTAATTAAATGTTAATGACCATTTTGGAATATTTTTTAATTAAATGTTCCGTATGCTCAGAAGCTAATGAGTACTCTTTGAAAATATTAAATACTTCCGAATCAGTCATTATTTCGATTGATGATAATTTCTTTGTTAAAACGGGAAGGCAACGTAAGCATTAACTTGCAATTGAGCTTTAATTTGAGTTAAGTAGGTCGCGCCCTCTACGAGTGTCTGGTCTGGTGTGGTCTCAGATGTGGTTGAAGCGGGACGCGACGGAGGGGTGAGGGGTGAGGGGTGAGGGGTGAGGGGTGAGGGGAAGGGACACTTCTTCAAGACAAGTTTGGTGATTTGACGTCATGCTACCATGACAGCATCGCAGGACTACCAACGTCGCGGAAAATTAACTCTGCGAACTCTTGTTAAAAGTCAGGGGACGAACGAACGGAGGGGAACGAAAAGGTACAGATCTCCTCATAAAAGCATACCATTTATCATTGCTCTTGCGTTTATGTATAGAGCAAGCAAAAGCAAACGCAAACGCACGAAAATAGACTAAAAATGTACTCGTTAATGTTGCCAGTTGACGGACAAAAATACTCATAAATATATAGTAACTTTCGTAAGCAAATAAAACCAAATAATAGTTTGTAATTTGTAAACGCTGGCATTATTTTTAGTTACACAATGAATCCAAGTTTTTTAATTAATTACCCTATCACTACACAAATTAAGGCGAGAATTGTATCAGGTTTTTTAATCAGTTGTATTTGAAAACAAAACAGGAAATAACAAAGCATAAAACGATTGTCGCATAACTCTCGTCAGAATGTAATGAAGAGTTAGTGGCACAAACATTTTCATTCTCGCTTCACAATTTAAAAAATGTACTACTGAATGCGTATCGGTTCTTTTAACTTGGGGTTTTCCAACCCTCCAACCAATATTAATTGGCCACGAATAACTGTTTTGTGTATATTGTATGACATTATTTCAAACATTTATTTGATTACTTTTACTATAGAAGTTAGTTATTTTACTTCACGACTGAATAGTTAAGTGATAGTTCAAAAATTGTTAAATATGTATTCATTCATTTATCCATCTATTAATTCATTAATTCATTCATTCATCCATTCGGATAAAAGATGGGAGGAAAAACTTTAAATTAGACTTCCATAATAATTTAGTTAAACTTGAGCACTGAATGGTTCATTCCAAAAGTAAAACGTGTCAGTAGAAATTACGTTGGTCTTTTTGTTACTATTGGATGTACCAGTCAAGTCTTGTAAATCTTTTTAAGAAGTACATTCCGTGCCTCAGCTTCTGATTGAATATCTATAGTTATTCTAGCGCTCGACATCAAATCAATTCTCACTCTTAAGTTAAAGTGTGGATGCTGGAACGGCGAATCACAGACCAAGATTGGAATATATGCAACATAATCCTGGACATCGTTGTAATGGATATGTACAAATGAAACGACAAGCAGAGAAGAGGAAGGAATGGAGATATGTTTGAATCCAATTAACCGAAATTGAAATTTAGCATGACGATCGGTGTTAGGTCTTACTATAGGGACGGGACGGGACGTTTTACCATATTTGAACACTCAAATCTAAGATTATTTAACTGTATTGATCCGCAATTAATTCCGGATCATTATATTTTTATCAAATGGTTAATAATTGCAGCGAAAACTAATTATTCTACATTATTTTTCATATCAGGTAGAAATGGAAAATTACTATCGTTATTAAATACAATAGATCTTAATTTAAAATAACGCGAATAAAAAAGTCGAATGGTCAAACTAAATATGTTGCGATCGTAGTCTTGTATTTGGTGTTGATATTTTCTAGGTGGAAGACTCGCGCACAATACTTGCATCTTACGCAGAGGGTGACCGCATCGAGATGAAAGGAGTATCAAAAGAATAAACAACACATTATTCATTGTTTCTTTGTTGGATGCCTTTTTCATCTGCTTTCATTTAAAACCATTCTTTATACCAGAGAGGCCTGAAATCAAACGTGAAGAAACAAAGGCAATTGGTCCTTCTTTCACGTTCCTTATGAACCGTTAGTATACAATAAAACACAGAATTAGTCCCTACATCTCGTTCACAGTATCTACTCCATACAAACAACACAACACTAGTGTTTCTTTCTTGACGAAACGCACACATGCAACTCTCATTCATGGAATGCGAAACACCTAATGTTAGATGTCCTGTGATACTCGTCTATATATGGGATCAGAGGCAGGCTATATATACATACAAATACTAACGAATCTGCAAACACATAAATTAAAAGATGTATTGTTTACACAACCATCTTAAAGTGACTTACGATGAAATAATAAATAAATATTTTATATATAGGTAACACAAGTGTGTAAATAAATATGTGAACACGGTTTCACTTTATTTTTAACGTGACATTACAATGGTCTGGTCAGTTAACTTTAATCAACGTGACTAAGACGAATAGGCGACGCAATTTCCTGCATTTAATCTAGTATGTTAGCGACGCAATCAGTTGGTGAGGTTCCGAGGTCCGGCAAGCGGTGAGGGGACGCGACACAATGCATTGTTTACACTCCTCATCACATTAAATTATTGCGAAATACCGCGACACTAATATAGCATAGCTTTCCACGCAAAAGAGTGTAAGTGTTACTCAAGTTCAAATTCAAAAAGTTTATCTACAACATTGGCTGTGTGATTTATAATATATACAAACTTACGTTTGTAGAAAAATGCAACAATAATATAGAGAACGGCCATGCAACTCTTCTATTGGGAATCTACTCAATTCAAAATAATGTGTTTACACTTACACGTAAATTGCGTATTTGAAGTGAAATTTTCTCATGCAGTTGAAATACCGTCATTATGCCACATACAACTGTAACCTTACTGTCTCAACCCCGTTGAAACTTTTATAAAAGAAACTCATTGCTTATTAAATAACTTGAACACCAGTACGCATACATGACGGATTTCAAGTAAAAGTTTTTTATGGGTTTAATATACCATATAGTTATTTTTATGACATCTTATTGAGTAGTTTCCAAACTCTTCCAAGTTGAATAACATGTTGAATTTCTTTTTACTTTATCTCTAGCCTTCAACAGTTTTGTCGTCGGTCAACTTCGAAGAACCAACTTCTAACGAGTTGTTTTCTTTGTGTTCAGTTCTGTACACTTTCAAAATCGCACTCACAACTCACGATCATTTGAGCGTAAAATTATAGTAAAAAAAATCACAGCTTATAAAGTTTTCCACGCAAGAAATTTAGTAAACTAACAATAAGAAGCAATCGGGTAAGGAGATTAGGCATTTACAACTTTCAGACAAGTATTTCCAACGCTTCGTTAGAGCTGCTTTACTGTAATAACTTAGTGATAGATTTGCCAGTCTAGAGTTTAAGACAAGTAATGATGAATTTGTTCTTTGATTCGTCAATAGATAAGCTTAATATTTCTCTATATTGTTTTCACTTTTCTGCTAAGCGGTCTTTATATTTGACCCCCCGTTTCCTTATACTTTTCAATACCTATTTTGTGCATGATCTCATTCATCATTCTGTGTATCATATAGAAATATTTAAACATCAAATTCTTCGGTGACACCACATTCTGAATATATCCCTATAGCTTCTTCTTAGCCCTTTTTGATACAGTATTAAAATACTTCACATAATTAGATTCCAACATTCTGAAGTTTACATACATTTCTCCCTAGTCTCAATATTTACGCTTTTTGATGTCAAAGTAGTTTATTTGTACAGAATGTCATTTCAGCTGGCGCTATTCTCCAGGTTACATCAATCTTGTTCTTTATACACGCGTCCTGAGACAACCTTACAGATGCTGCCGTCATAAACCGCGTGGCCAACCAGCGAGACCCCTCCCTCCCCCTCAGATACCGATCGATGATTGGCCACAAGTTCCTTATCTCTTTAGTGAGTTTGAAACAATTAAACTGAAAAAAATGAAATGTCAATAATTAAACCAACTCTACGGTATATTTTACGTAGGCCAACATTCCTAGTGACATGACGTGACGTTATACAAAACTAAAACGATTCAAAAGTTATGCTATTTAATTGCATTTGCTTTAGTTTCATGTTGGGAAGCGATCACGTGGCGCGAGCTATTGCTTTTTCTATTTTCTTGCAATTCATAATTTGTTTTGTGGCATTTTATTAATTTACATTTTCAACCTTGATTACTTTTTTACCCTGACGTGTCATGAGTAAGTGAATAATTGACGTCACGAAAATTACACGAGTTAAGAAATAAAACTAAAAAGTGATTCAGTTTAATTTAAGTTATTTCCATAAATGTGAAGAGAAATGTTGTTTTATACAAGAGGAGTTAATAATATTAATAACAACTTTTGGTAATGTATAACATGTAAAAAAACGATTAAAATTCTAAATTATGTCACAATGCAATGATTAGATTTAAATTACATTGCGCAAAAGAGTGTAACAACCACAACGAACATGAGACAAACGAAGGATCCGAAGGAGTTCACGTGTGAAACTAACACAAAGTTTCACTACAAAAATTAAAATAAATTATAATAGACATTCGTCAAAAAAGAGTTCATTTGACCTTAACTTAATCACATTTTTTCTGGCTTTTATCTTTTTTAAATAAGTGAATAATTATCATGATATTTTGATAGTTATGAATAGACATCATGTAGACCTAACTATGTTGTGTATAATGTTCCCTGTAAGGAATTAATCAAAGATAACTAAATGTATGCCCAGGTCCAAATTTTAGGTGGAACATTTGTTATTCTAATATTGCCAAATGCCGACTATTGTAAATTTCTAGTTCTGTAGAATTAAGTACTTGCACTGTTTATATAATTTTATATCAAACCAAACGTCTCTCGTTATGACTTCCACAAAACCCTCTAATTTTAAACTACACTTTTTAGAAACAATCGGTTGCCCTACTCAAGATATATCTGTATAAGTCATCTTATTAGAGAAAATAATTAACTAGCATCATAAAGTTTGATCAACTATTTAATATTAAAAAGGCAAAGAAATAATGTTTTCAACTAGGCCTAGTTTTTAATGCAAGAGTCGTGAAACCAGCGTCGGACGAGTCAACGCGTTACAGACACCGTGAAATCTCATATATCCCATATTTTAAGTTAACTTAGAAAGTTTCCTTTGGGCCTGGAGTTTTGAAACACTTTATCAAACATGTTTTTTTTATTCTCGACTTGACGCCCAATTTTACCCAAACCACTTTCTCAATCTTACAAATTACCACTGCAAGAATGTGTGTATACTCGGCACCTCCACCAAGGCTGTCGTTGGGCAATTCCTCCAACGGCGACATTAGTTTCTTCTAAGAATTTAAACACTCTTTGACAGACGGCGAATATATATTTTGTTCGTAGAATTATTTATTCCCTTGCACGACATTTTTTTTTCTTTTTTTATTAAACAAACACGCACACGCGCACACACACAATTCCACGATACTTCAGAGTTACGATACAATCTATTTAAAATAATTATCGAAGTTGTTCTGAGACGATACAAAAGTGGAGATGTTATTGATAATATTCGTATATGTGGATGTAGGTTCGATCCCTAGTTGGGGCAAACTGTCATTACAATTGCTATATCTCCATTTATGTAATGTTTAGTAATATTCATGTTAAAATATTTCTACACTTTTTCCTCATAATAAAACAAAAACACAATATTTTTTCAAAGTAAATATGTGTCATTTTAAGAAACTACTAATTAAATTAATTTCTCTTTTTAAATAAATAAATTGTATATCGCACCCTGCTACATAGTTCGAATGACTTGTTGTTGCTGCACTGAAACTCCCGTGTGCTCAATTCAATTCAATTTCAATTGTATTGTGAATTGTCCTGCCCCATGACAAGACAGGATAGCCAGTGTAGGGTTATGGCTAGGGGTATGCCCATACTTCTTTAGCCTACAGGTGTACATAACATTTATTAAAGCTTAGTTACATACAAGGAAAGAAAAGTATAGAAAGACATTGATCGCTAATGGATATTAATTGATTTCGGTCTGAAGGATAAGGTTATAGGGCAAGTTATTACGTGTAGCATGTTTTGTGGTTGTCGTTAAAAATGTTATCAAACTATTTCAGATGTTGGTGATGAATGCGGTTTAGAACTGGTTATTTCTCTGGTGTTACTCTCGAGTGTAACTAGTGTAACTCCCGAGTGTAACTGGTGTAACTCCCGAGTGTAGCTGGTGTAACTCCCGAGTGTAACTGGCGCAACTCCCGAGTGTAACTAACTGGGGCAACTCCCAAGTGTAACTGGTGTAACTCCCGAGTGCAACTGGTGTAGCTCATGAGTGTAACTGGTGCAACTCCCAAATGTAACTGGTGCAACTCCCGAGTGCAACTGGTGTAACTCCCGAGTGTAACTGGCGCAACTCCCGAGTGTAACTGGTGCAACTCCCAAGTGTAACTGGTGTAACTCCCGAGTGTAACTGGCGCAACTCCCGAGTGTAACTGGTGCAACTCCCAAGTGTAACTGGTGTAACTCCCGAGTGTAACTGGTGCAACTCCCGAGTGTAACTGGCGCAACTCCCGAGTGTAACTGGTGCAACTCCCAAATGTAACTGGTGCAACTCCCGAGTGCAACTGGTGTAACTCCCGAGTGTAACTGGCGCAACTCCCGAGTGTAACTGGTGCAACTCCCAAGTGTAACTGGTGTAACTCCCGAGTGTAACTGGCGCAACTCCCGAGTGTAACTGGTGCAACTCCCAAGTGTAACTGGTGTAACTCCCGAGTGCAACTGGTGTAGCTCCCGAGTGTAACTGGTGCAACTCCCAAATGTAACTGGTGCAACTCCCGAGTGCAACTGGTGTAACTCCCGAGTGAGTGAGTGAGTGAGCGAGTGGGATCGCCTGCAAGGTTCTTGGTTGCAACCCGCACTACTCCACTGCTGCAAGAGCTGCCGTCCGAGCGCGGGGCGTTCCGTTCTGCTGGAGGTTTCATTTTATTAACGACTTGCAACTTGAGCCACGGTACTTTAAACACGCATCGCTCTTCGTCCTCTAGCCGCACAAAATTAATCTCCTCATTAATACGAGAACATCCGTCTAGACCGAACAATATCTCTTGTGCTGACAGAAAGACCCCTCGCTGGCTTTAGCGCATTGCACGTCCAGACGTACAGGAGTTGTAGAGACGTACGACATACGTCCAGCCTGGATGTTTTATAGCGAGCGTATTCTCAGCTTAGCAAGTCTGAACCTAGATGAGCAAAGCTAGATACTTTTACCCGTGATAATCCACTGCTGAATAATATGTTTGATATAATTTTGCAGTTCCCTTCCATTGGATATGACAAAATTACAAAGCATTGTTTCGTCTAAGTTTCTTTCGTTTTGTTCTAAATATAAGCATTTATTTTCACATTATATAATATTTATTCAAATTTCTGCAGCATTGCTCGTAAATCTTTATTTTGATGGCAGCTAAAATATATTTACAAAATATGCAATTTACTTATTACAATTGAAATTTAAAACATGTTCTTAAAAATTTCAGGCCCAGTTATTCAAATACATGGTAAAAATATTGAAGTAAATTAACAAATAAATATTGTTGACCAACATAAGTATAAACTATTTATTTTTGCTGACACAAATATATCAAACATTCCATTTCCATTTTCAAATATCACACCTATCTAAATGTCAATGCCTTCTTTGTCATTTAAGGAAACATACTTAATTACAATGTGATACCTTCTACTAATAATGTATTACTTTGTATTTACCTCGCTAAATAAAAACAAGAAATCTCACATATTTTAAATACTTTGAAATAATTAATAAAATATAATTTAATAATGAAATTCAATTTGAAAATATCTTCTTAATACGATATTGATAACACGCAATACCAATAACATATCGCTGACGTAAGTCAATTTGATGACAGTTATTTAATTAATAAATAATAACTCGAAGATAGTATACAAAAATAAACACACCTTTTTGGCCATAAACTATGTAACTTACATAATATTTTTCAACGAAAGTTTTGTAGGCGTACCTTACAAGTTTGCAAGACCCACAAGGAAGTCACTCCAGGCCTTCATTTTGTCTCTTTTGTAAAATTAATTAAGTTCTGTTATAAGTAAATATTATACCGGAAGGAACGTCAAAAGATTAATTTGTTTTAACTTGTCGTGCACACGCAACGAATAAATTGCAAATGACAATCACGACTCACGAGAAAGAAGTTACTCTCGGCTCGGATTTAATGTGAAACACTCCTGGCAAGAAACTATTCTAAAGTAATTAAGACACGAACATGAGCCAACTACAAAGATCACCCACAGGAAGTTTGCCACAACGTGGTAATGGAAATTGCGTAAATGCAAAATCCCGACATCTAATTTTAACCCTCAAAGAGATTGAAAGGCCTCAACGCGTACGAGAACCACGACTAGGACAGAAATTTGAATTTCAGGCTTACAAAACTCATAAGTTAATTAACCTACAAGCCATGTAGAAACATGGTCATAGTATTATTAATAATTAGAAGCGTAATAAAGACCCTAGCTCTCAACGATTCACCCTCCATTAACTTTTAATTGGAGCCATGACTCTCCGTAATATTATGAGCAAACTCTTTCCCGGAGGCGATCGCACTTGCTAGAGGGCAAGAAAGCTAGGAATCAAACACCACTATGGGTAATTGGCGAGTGTTAAAAGCGTTACATCTAAGGGAACATCACCTCTAAAAGAAGACAGCGAATTACGCCGGCGTGAACGCGCTAAAACTCCAGTTCCGACTGTTTCAACTGTTTAGATAAACCCACTCATCCCTCTCTGGCATCATATGGCCAAGTAATTCACAGCGCGACACATATGTGAACAATGGAGTGTTGCATGGCGGAACGTGCCTTTTCCTCGCTGCGCTACAGATGCGAGACAATGTAATTATACAGAGTGTTGGTGAAGGATGAGTCGCTCACTTAATAACCCCCTCCCCCTCCCCTCCCCCCCCCATGCCCTCCCCTACTTCCCGTGCGAGATGAGTCCTACTTGATAGACGAACTTTGCTATTGGGAAATCCATGCGAACTAACTTTGCAATGTTCACTAATTTTCATAATAGCCCTAAAAACGTTTCTTTGAGACTTACTTAACCTTGCGTCGGGTTGCTGCGGTGGGCGAATTCGCTTCGTTAAAGGAGATAGAACGCAAAAGTTGTACATTTTGGTTGTGGGGTTGGTAACTAATCACTAAGATCGAAACATTTCGGAAGAACAGCGTGTTTTTGCAGAGTTGCTTAGAGTTATGACGTCACGCGGCTAACCAGCTGGCGAGCGTACTTGGAGAACACAGATGTGCAAGTGTCCGAATAGCTGCAACCACCAGCAGTGATCACATTTTAACGCGATGTAGACACTTGATCGTGTGCACAATTACGATATTTATACACTGGCCTACGGTTTTGTTTGACTGAGTATTTTACCATAAAATGTTTTCATATCTCAATCTGTGATTTCCGTCTGCCATATCGTAAGTATTACGAAGTGTTGTAATTTTATTAAAAACATCTGTTTCGTTCTTCCCTCATCGTTCATAAGTATATATTCATTATAATGAACTGTATGATTATAAATATTTAATAAATAAATAAAATATATAGCTCTACTGTCACAAAAACAAGAGCCGTGATCTGGATTCGATCGCAAGTCGGAGCCAACTTGTGTTTCAATTGCTATAATCTCCATATATATATTGAAATAGATAAATGGTGAACATCTAAATTTTTAATTTCATTTTTCATTTTTCATTTCATTTTACTTGTACCTTTTCCCCGTATAATTAGATGAGCGCAGCGAAGCGGAGTGAATCTCTCCATACAACTCGGTCGGCGCTTTGTCTGTGTGTATGTCTGTATGTATGTATGTCTGTATGTGCGCTAAATTTTGTTCGTCGCGCACAGGTCAAACGGCTTGACGTATTTGGCTGACATTTTCGGGCAACGTTCGTGACCACTAAACTCGATGCTGTTAACATAACCAGCAAAATTCGTCAAGATGCCAACCTACAAAAAAATAATTACTGAAAAATAAAATTTGTTTATTTATTTAATTAAATGAAAACTTACTAATGGATTTAAATAATGTTTCACTTGTAGATTAACATCAACAGTACCAACACTTGACAAAAGTTTCAAAATTGTAAGTTCATCCGCCATATTATAAAAAAATATTGTTTATTTACTACAATAATTTCTTCATTTTTACAGTGTTCCACCGATATGATTCGCATTTGCGGACTATTGCAGTTAGATGCACATAGTATACACCAAACACAGCGTACGTAACAGTACCTATTCACTATTATTTGGAATTTCGATAGCTGTCATAAAATGGCTACAATGACGTAAGATGCCAACCGACAAAAAATTAACAACTGAAACACATGTTTTGTTATTTATTTAATTAAATTAAAACTTACACACCGATATAGATAATGTTTTATGTGTAGATTCACATCAATAGTACTAACAATTGACAAAAGTTTCAAAATTGTAGCTTCAACCGCCATGTTGTAAATAAATATTGTTTATTTACGGCTATTAATTTCTTCATTTTTACAGTGTTTCACCGATTTGATTCGCATTTGCGGACCATTGAAGTTAGATGCACATAGTATGCTGCCGAAATAGCTTACGCAGTCAGACCATTCTCACTGTGTATTTGGAATTTTGATAGCTAGCATAGTATGGCTACAATGACGTGTTATGTTTTATGACTTTCACGGTAAAAATGCAAATGTTAACAACGAACTTGGTCGACAAATTAAAAAGCTTTTGTTATGATTTTAAAGCGGGTTATTATATAACAAATTAATATTACATTTTAGATATAGTCTGTATCTACATTATGGATTTTTCCGTACACTGATAGGTTTAATAGTTTATGAATTAGAGCCTATTGAGAAGACCACGGTCAAATGAAATTATGCGGAAATCCATTGAAATGAACTTGAAGGTTTTAATTCTTTGACGGATTTCAATAATATTTCGTGCAGATATTAGCAACATATCTACAAATAATATACACAAATTCTAAGGTTGTTACTTGAACCACCATCTTGTAAACAAGAATTTTGTTTATTGTAAAGGTTTTTTTTGTATGAGTAATATGATATTCTAAAGATTTGTTTGCTTTAATACATTGAAAAAACTCGCTCATCTGGCAACGCGGAGCGTTTTCCTAGTTAGAGAAAATCAATTTGTTGGGCTAGAGCTTCACATACATAACTAAGCGAATTTATTAGATGAGCGTAGCGAAGCGGAGTGAATCTCTCCATACAACTCGATCGGCGCTTTGTCTGTGTGTATGTCTGTACGTATGTCTGTATGTATGTCTGTATGTGCGCTAAATTTTGTTCGTCGCGCACAGGTCAAACGGCTTGACGTATTTGGCTGCAATTTTCGGTCTACATTTGTGACTACTAAACTCGATGCTGTTAACATAACCAGCAAAATTTGTCAAGATGCCAACCTACAAAAAATTAATTACTGAAAAACAAAAATTGTTTATTTATTTAATTAAATGAAAACTGACAAACGGATTTGAATATTGTTTCACTTGTAGATTAACATCAACAGTACCAACACTTGACAAAAGTTTCGAAATTGTACGTTTATCCGCCATGTTATAAAAAAATATTGTTTATTTACTACAATATTTTCTTCATTTTTACAGTGTTCCACCGATATGATTTGCATTTGCGGACTATTGCAGTTAGATGCACAAAGTATACATCAAACATAGCGTACGTAACAAAATCTATGCAGTATTATTTGGAATTTCGATAGCTGTCATAGAATGGCTACAATGACGTAAGATGCCAACCTACAAAAAATTAACAACTGAAACACATGTTTTGTTATTTATTTAATTAAATTAAAACTAACACGCCGATATAAATAATTTTTTATATGTGAGTTCACATCTATAGTACCAACACACGACAAAAGTTTCAAAATTGTACCTTTGACCGCCATGTTATAAACAAATATTGTTTATTTACGGAAGTAATTTTCTTCGTTATACAGTGTTCCACCGATATGATTCGCATTTGCGGACCATTGAAGCAAGATGCACACAGTATGCTGCCGAAATGGCTTACGCAGTCAGACCTTTCTCACTATGTATTTGGATTTTTGATAGCTTTCATAGTATGGCTACAATGACGTGTTACATTTAATGACCTTCACGGCAAACATGCAAATGTTAACAACGAACTTGGTCGACAAATTAAAAAGCTTTTATTTTGATTTAAAAGCGGGTTATTGTATGATAAATTAACATAAAATTTTAGATATAGTCTGTATCTACATTATGGAACTTTCCGTACACTGATAGGTTTAATAGTTTATGAATTAGAGCCTATTGAGTAGACCACGGTCGAATGAAATTATGCGGAAATCCATCAACTTGAAGGTTTTAATTTCTTTAAAGAAAACTTCTTAACGGATTTACATTATATTTCGTGCATTTATTAAGAACATATCAAGAAATAATATACTTAAGTAATAATGTTGTAACTTGATCCGCCATCTTGTAAAGAAATCATATGTTTATTGTAAAGGTTTTTTTTTTTTTTTAAGAGTAATATGATATGCATATGATTTATTTGATTTGATACATTGAAAAAAATCGCTCATCTTTCAACGCGGAGCGTTTTCCTAGTTAGATGAGCGCAGCGAAGCGGAGTGAATCTCTCCATACAACTCGATCGGCGCTTTGTCTGTGTGTGTGTGTGTCTGTATGTGCGCTAAATTTTGTTCGTCGCGCACAGGTCAAACGGCTTGACGGATTTGGCTGAAATTTTCGGTCAACATTTGTGACCACTAAAATAGATGCTGTTAACATAATCAGCAAAATCCGTCAAGATGCCAACCTGCAAACAATTAATTAGTGAAAAAAATACAGTTTTATTTTTGTTTTATTGGAACTTATGTACAGATTTAAATAATGTTTTAAATAAATATTGAAACTAACAATGTCGACACCGGATAAAAGTTTTGGAACTATAACTTTAACCGCCATTTAGTAAAAAAATATTTAGTTTCTATTTACGGGAACTTACATTGGTTTCTTAACAGTGCTCCACTTATACGATTCTCATTTGAGGACCATTGAAGTTAGATGCACATACTATGCATGGCGAATGGCGTGTACAAAGAGACCTTTCTAAAACTACTTTTGGAATTTCGATAACGTTAATAGAATGGCAACAATGGCGTGTTATGTTTAATGACTTTCACGGCAAAAATGCAAATGTTAACAACGAACTTTGTAGACAAATTAAAAACCTTTTATTATGATTTAAATGCGGTTATTGTATAATAAAACACTATCACATTTTAGATCTAGCCAGTATCTACATTGTGGAGTTTTCTATACACAGATAACTTTAATAGTTTATTAATTAGAGCCTTTTGAGTAGACCACGGTCGAATGAAATTATGCGGAAATCCATTGAAAAATCAACTTGGAGGTTTTAATTTATTTAAAGAAAAATTTTAAACGGATTTAAATAATATTTTGTGTAATTATTAGCAACATATCGAGAAATAATATACAGAAATTCTAAGATTGTAACTTAAACCGCCATCTTGTAAAAAAATCATATGTTTGTTATCAAAGTATATTTTTTAAGCGGTGTATGATGTGCAAAATATTTATTTAATTTACTAAAAAAAAAAAAAAAAAATCGCTCATCTGGCAACGCGGAGCGTTTTCCTAGTTTAGATGAGCGTAGCGAAGCGGAGTGAATCTCTCCATACAACTCGATCGGCGCTTTGTCTGTGTGTCTGTATGTATGTCTGTATGTATGTGCGCCAAATTTTGTTCGTCGCGCACAGGTCAAACGGCTTGACATATTTGGCTGAAATTTTCTGTCAACATTTGTGACTACTAAACTCGATGCTGTTAACATAACCAGCAAAATTCGTCAGGATGCCAACCTACAAAAAATGAATTACTGAAAAATAAATTTTTTTTATTTATTTAATTAAATGAAAACTTACCAACGGATTTAAATAATGTTTCTCATGTAGGTTTATATAAACTGTACCAACAATTGACAATACTTTCAAAATTATACGTTTATCCGCCATCTTATAAAAAAATATTGTTTATTTACAACAATAATTTCTTCATTTTTACAGTGTTCCGCCGATATGATTCGCATTTGCGCACTTTTGCAATTAGATGCACATAGTATAAACCAAAAATAGCGTACGTAACAATACCTATGCACTTATATTTGGAATCTCGATATCTGTCATAAAATGGCTACAATGACATAAGATGCCAACCTACAAAAAATTAACAACTGAAACACGTGTTTTGTTATTTATTTATTTAAATTAAAACTTACAAATGGATATTAATGATTTTTAAAATGTAGGTCCACATTAATACTACCAACACTCGACATTAGTTTCAAAATTGTTGCTTTAACCGCCATGTTATAAACAAATATTGTTTATTTACGGCAGACATTTTCTTCATTTTTACAGTGTTCCACCGATATGATTCGCATTTGCGGACCATTGAAGTTAGATGCACATAGTATGCTGCAGGAATGGCGTAGGGAGTCAGACCTTTCTCACTAAGTATTTGGAATTTTGATAGCTATCATCGAATGGCTACAATGGCGTGTTATGTTATATGACTTTCACGGCAAAAATGCAAATGTAAACAACGAACTTTGTAGACAAATAAAAAAGCTTTATTATATTTTAAAAGCGGGTTATTGTATTATTAAACAATATTACATTTTAGATATAGTCTATATCTACATTATGGAACTTTTCATACACTGATTGGTTTAATAGTTTATGAATGAGAGCCTATTGAGTAGACCATGGTCGAATTAAATTATGCGGAAATCCATTGAAAAATCAACTTAAAGGTTTTAATTTATTTAAAGTAAACATCTAAACGGATTTATAAATATTTCGTTCATTTATTAGAAACATATCGAGAAATAATATACACAAGTAATAAGGTTGTTACATGCTCCGCCATCTTGTAAAAAAATCATATGTTTATTTTAAAGTTTTTTTTTTTTTTAAGAGAAATATGATATTCAAAAGATGTGTTGCTTTAAAACCTTGAACCAACTCGCTCATCTGGCAACGCGGAGCGTTTTCCTAGTTAGATGAGCGTAGCGAAGCGGAGTGAATCTCTCCATACAACTCGATCGGCGCTTTGTCTGTGTGTCTGTATGTATGTATGTCTGTATGTCTGTATGTATGTCTGTATGTGCGCTAAATTTTGTTCGTCGCGCACAGGTCAAACGGCTTGACGTATTTGGCTGAAATTTTCGGGCAACGTTCATAACCAATAAACTTGATGCTGTTAACATAACCAGCAAAATTCGTCAAGATGCCAACTTACTAAAAATTAATTACTGAAAAATAAAATTTGTTTATTTATTTAATTAAATGAAAACTTACGAACGTATTTAAATAATGTTTCACATGTAGGTTTATATCAACAATACCAACTATTGACAATAATTTCAAAATTGTACGTTTATCCGCCATGTTATAAACAAATATTGTTTATTTACAACAATAATTTCTTCATTTTTACAGTGTTCCGCCAATATGATTCGCATTTGCGGAATTTTGCAATTAGATGCACATAGTATACACCAAAAATAGCGTACGTAACAATACCTATGCGCTATTATTTGGAATATCGATAGCTGTCATAGAATGGCTGCAATGACGTAAGATGCCAACCTACAAAAAATTAACAACTGAAACACATGTTTTGTTATTTATTTAATTACATTAAAACTTACACAGCGATATAAATAATGTTTTATATTTGAGTCCACATTAATAGTACCAACACACGACAACAGTTTCAAAATTGTAGCTTCAACCGCCATGTTATAAACAAATATTGTTTATTTACGGAAGTAATTTTCTTCGTTTTTACAGTGTTCCACCGATATGATTCGCATTTGCGGACCATTGAAGCTAGATGCACAAAGTATGCTGCCGAAATGGCTTACGCAGTCAGACCTTTCTCACTATGTATTTGGATTTTTGATAGCTATCATAGAATGGCTACAATGACGTGTTATATTTAATGACCTTCACGGCAAACATGCAAATGTTAACAACGAACTTGGTCGACAAATAAAAAAGCTTCTATTTTGATTTAAAAGCGGGTTATTGTATGATAAATTAATATTACATTTTAGATATAGTCTGTATCTACATTATGGAACTTTCCATACACTGATATGTTTAATATTTTATGAATTAGAGCCTATTGAGTAGAACACGGTCGAATGAAATTATGCGTAAATCCATCAACTTGAAGGTTTTAATTTCTTTAAAGAAAACTTCTTAACGGATTTAAATTATATTTAGCGCGTCTATTAGCAAGATATCAAGAAATAATATACTAGAGTTATAATGTTGTAACTTGATCCGCCATCTTGTAAAAAAATCATATGTTTATTATAAAGGTATCTTTTTTTTAAAGAGGAATATGATATGCAAATGATTTATTTGATTTGATACATTGAAAAAAATCGCTCATCTGTCAACGCGGAGCGTTTTCCTAGTTTAGTATATCTTTACAAGATTTATTAGATGAGCGTAGCGAAGCGGAGTGAATCTTTCCATACAACTCGATCGGCGCTTTGTCTGTGTGTATGTATGTCTGTATGTATGTATGTCTGTATGTATGTGCGCTAAATTTTGTTCGTCGCGCACAGGTCAAACGGCTTGACGTATTTGGCTGAAATTTTCGGTCAACATTTGTGACCACTAAACTCGATGCTGTTTCGTCAAGATGCCAACCTACAAAAAATTAATTTCTGAAAAACAAAATTTGTTTATTTATTTAATTAAATTAAAACTAAAGCACAGATTTTACTTATGTTTCACTTGAAGGTTAACATCAATAATCTCAACACTTGACAATAGTTTCAAAATTGTAAGTTTACCCGTCATGTCATGAAAAAATATTGTTTATTTATAACAATAATTTCTTCATTTTTACAGTGTTCCACCGATATCGTTCGCATTTGCGGATCTTTGCAGTAAGATGCACATAGTTAACAGTAACACAAAAATAGCGTACGCAATCATACCTTTCTCGGTTTATTTTGGAATTTCGATAAATGTCATAGAATGGCTACAATGACGTAAGATGCCAACCTACAAAAAATTAACAACTGAAACACATGTTTTGTTATTTATTTTATTTAATTAAAACTTACACTCCGATATAAATATTTTTTTATTTGTAAGTTCGCATTAATAGTATCAACACTTGACCACAGTTTCAAAATTGCAGCTTTAACCGCCATGTTGTAAAAAAATATTGTTTATTTTCAGCTATATCTGTCTTCGTTTTTACAGTGTTCCACCGATATGATTCGCATTTGCGGACCATTGAAGTAAGATGCACATAGTATGCTGCCGAAATGGCTTACGCAGTCAGACCTTTCTCACAATGTATTTGGAATTTTGATAGCTATCATAGAATGGCTACAATGACGTGTTATGTTTTATGACTTTCACGGCAAACATGCAGAAAATAACAACAAACTTGGTCGACAATTTAAAAAGCTATTATTATAGTTTAAATGCGAGTTATTGTATAATTAAACAAAATTTCATTTTAGATATAGTCTGTATCTACATTATGGAACTTTTCAAACACTGATAGGTTTAATAGTTTATGAATTAGAGCCTATTGAGTAGACCACGGTCGAAAGAAATTATGTGGAAATCCATCAACTTGAAGGTTTTAATTTCTTTAAAGAAAACTTCTTAACGGATTTAAATAATATTTCGTGCATTTATTAGCAACATATCAAGAAATAATATACTAAAGTAATAAGGCTGTAACTTGATCCGCCATCTTGAAAAAAAATCATATGTTTATTATAAAGGTATTTTTTTTTAAAGAGTAATATATGATATGCAAATGATTAATTTGATTTGATACATTAAAAAAAAACGCTCATCTGTCAACGCGGAGCGTTTTCCTAGTTAGATGAGCGTAGCGAAGCGGAGTGAATCTTTCCATACAACTCGATCGGCGCTTTGTCTGTGTGTCTGTATGTATGTATGTATGTCTGTATGTGCGCTAAATTTTGTTCGTCGCGCACAGGTCAAACGGCTTGACGTATTTGGCTCAAATTTTCGGGCAACGTTCGTGACTACTAAACTCGATGCTGTTAACATAACCAGCAAAATTCGTCAAGATGCCAACCTACAAAAAATTAATTACTGAAAAATAAAATTTGTTTATTTTTTTAATTAAATGAAAACTTATAAACGGATTTAAATAATGTTTCACATGTAGGTTTATATCAACAGTACCAACATATGATTATAATTTCAAAATTGTACGTTTATCCGTCATGTTATAAAAAAATATTGTTTATTTACAACAATTATTTCTTCATTTTTACAGTGTTCCGCCGATATAATTTGCATTTGCGGACTATTGCAGTTAGATGTACATAGTATACACCAAACATAGCGTTCGTAACAATACCTATGCAATATTATTTGGAATTTCGATAGCTGTCATAGAATGGCTACAATGACGTAAGATGCCAACCTACAAAAAATTAACAACTGAAACACATGTTTTGTTATTTATTTAATTAAATTAAAACTTACACACCGATATAAATAATTTTCTATTTGTAAGTCCACATTAATAGTACCAACACACGACAAAAGTTTAAAAATTGTAGCTACAACCGCTATGTTATAAACAAATATTGTTTATTTACGGCAGTAATTTTCTTCGTTTTTACAGTGTTCCACCGATATGATTCGCATTTGCGGACCATTGAAGTAAGATGCACATAATATGCTGCCGAAATGGCTTACGTAGTCAGACCTTTCTCACTATGTATTTGGAATTTTGATAGCTATCATAGAATGGCTACAATGACGTGTTATATTTAATGACCTTCACGGCAAACATGCAAATGTTAACAACGAACTTGGTCGACACATTAAAAAGCTTTTATTATGATTTAAAAGCGGGTAATTGTATCATTAATTAATATTACATTTTAGATATAGTCTGTATCTACATTATGGAACTTTCCATACACTGATAGGTTTAATAGTTTATGAATTAGAGCCTATTGAGAAGACCACGGTCGAATGAAATCATGCGGAAATCCATCAACTTGAAGGTTTTAATTTCTTTAAAGAAAACTTCTTAACGGATTTGAATAATATTTCGTGCATCTATTAGCAACATATCAAGAAATAATATACTTAAGTTATAAGGATGTAACTTGATCCACCATCTTGTAAAAAAATCATATGTTTATTATAAAGGTATTTTTTTTTTTTTAAAGAGTAATATGATATGCAAATGATTTATTTGATTTGATACATTGAAAAAACTCGCTCATCTGGCAACGCGGAGCGTTTTCCTAGTTAGATAAGCGTAGCGAAGCGGAGTGAATCTTTCCATACAACTCGATCGGCGCTATGTCTGTGTGTGTGTGTGTGTGTGTGTGTGTGTCTGTATGTGCGCTAAATTTTGTTCGTCGCGCACAGGTCAAACGGCTTGACGTATTTGGCTGAAATTTTCGGGCAACGTTTGTGACTACTAAACTCGATGCTGTTAACATAACCAGCAAAATTCGTCAAGATGCCAACCTACAAAAAATTAATTACTGATAAATAAATTTTGTTTATTTATTTAATTAAATGAAAACTTACAAACGGATTTAAATATTGTTTCACTTGTAGATTAACATCAACGATACCAACACTTGACAAAAGTTTCAAAATTGTAAGTTTATCCGCCATGTTATAAAAAAATATTGTTTATTTACTACAATAATTTCTTCATTTTTACAGTGTTCCACCGATATGATTTGCATTTGCGGACTATTGCAGTTAGATGCACATAGTACACACGAAACAAAGCGTCCGTAACAATACCTATGCAATATTATTTGAAATTTCAATAGCTGTCATAAAATGGCTACAATGACGTAAGATACAAACCTACAAAAAATTAACAACTGAAACACATGTTTTGTTATTTATTTAATTAAATTAAAACTTACACACCGATATAAATAATTTTTTTTATGTGAGTCCACATCAATAGTACCAACACACGACAACAGTTTCAAAATTGTAGCTTTAACCGCAATGTTATAAACAAATATTGTTTATTTACTGAAGTAATTTTCTTCGTTTTTACAGTGTTCCACCGATATGATTCGCATTTGCGGACCATTGAAGTAAGATGCACATAATATGCTGCCGAAATGGCTAACGCAGTCAGACCTTTCTCACTATGTATTTGGATTTTTGATAGCTATCATAGAATGGCTACAATAACGTGTTATTTTTAATGACCTTCACGGCAAACATGCAAATGTTAACAACGAACTTGGTCGACAAATTAAAAAGCTTTTATTATGATTTAAAAGCAGGTTTTTGTATGATTTATTTATATTAAATTTAAGATATAGTCTGTATCTACATTATGGAACTTTCCATACACTGATAGGTTTAATAGTTTATGAATTAGAGCCTATTGAGTAGACCACGGTCGAATGAAATTATGCGGAAATCCATCAACTTGAAGATTTAATTTCTTTAAAGAAAACTTCTTAACGGATTTAAATTATATTTCGTGCATATATTAGCAACATATCAAGAAATAATATACTTAAGTCATAATGTTGTAACTTGATCCGCCATCTTGTAAAAAAATAATTAGATGAGCGTAGCGAAGCGGAGTGAATCTCTCCATACAACTCGATCGGCGCTTTGTCTGTGTGTATGTGTGTGTGTATGTATGTATGTGCGCTAAATTTTGTTCGTCGCGCACAGGTCAAACGGCTTGACGTATTTTGCTGAAATTTTCGGGCAACATTCGTGACCACTAAACTCGATGCTGTTAACATAACCAGCAAAATTCGTCAAGATGCCAACCTACAAAAAATGAATTACTGAAAAATAAAATTTGTTTATTTATTTAATTAAATGAAAACTTACCAACGGATTTTAATAGTGTTTCACTTGTAGATTCACTTTAACAGTACCAACATTTGACAATAGTTTCAAATTTGAAAATTCATCCGCCATGTTATAAAAAAATATTGTTTTTTTACGGTAATAATTTTTTCATTTTTACAGTGTTTCACCGATATCATTCGCATTTGCGGATCTTTGCAGTTAGATGCACATAGTAAACACATAAAAATTGTAAGCAATCATACCTTTTTCATTAATATTTGGAATCTCGATAGCTGTCATAAAAAGGCTACAATGACGTAAGATGCCAACCTACAAAAAATTAACAACTGAAACACATGTTTTTTTATTAATTTAATCTTATTAAAACTTACATATGGATCTTAATGATTTTTTCTATGTAGGTCCACATTATTAGTTCCAACACTTGACAATAGTTTCAAAATTGTAGCTACAACTGCCATGTTATCAAAAAATATTGTTTATTTACAGCTATGTATTTCTTCATTTTTACAGTGTTCCACCGATATGATTCGCATTTGCGGACCATTGAAGTTAGATGCACATAGTATGCTGCCGAAATGGCTTACGCAGTCAGACCTTTCTCATTATGTATTTGGAATTTTGATAGCTATCATAGGATGGCTACAATGACGTGTTATGTTTAATGACTTTCACGGCAAACATGCAGAAAATAACAACAAACTTGGTCGACAATTTAAAAAGCTATTATTATAGTTTAAATGCGAGTTATTGTATGATTAAACAATATAACATTTTAGATTAAGTCTGTATCTACATTATGGAACTTTCCATACAATGATATGTTTAATAGTTTATGAATTAGAGCCTATTGAGCGGACCACGGTCGAATGAAATTATGCGGAAATCCATCAACTTGAAGGTTTTAATTTCTTTAAAGAAAAATTCTTAACGGATTTAAATAATATTTCGTGCATTTATTTAGCAACATATCAAGAAATAATATACTTAAGTTATAAGGTTGTAACTTGATCCGCCATCTTGTAAAAAAATCATAAGTTTATTATAAAGGTATTTTTTTTTTTTAAAGAGTAATATGATATGCAAATGATTTATTTGATTTGATATATTGAAAAAAATCGCTCATCTGGCAACGCGGAGCGTTTTCCTAGTTAGATGAGCGTAGCGAAGCGGAGTGAATCTCTCCATACAACTCGATCGGCGCTTTGTCTGTGTGTCTGTATGTATGTATGTCTGTATGTCTGTATGTATGTCTGTATGTGCGCTAAATTTTGTTCGTCGCGCACAGGTCAAACGGCTTGACGTATTTGGCTGAAATTTTCGGGCAACGTTCATAACCAATAAACTTGATGCTGTTAACATAACCAGCAAAATTCGTCAAGATGCCAACTTACTAAAAATTAATTACTGAAAAATAAAATTTGTTTATTTATTTAATTAAATGAAAACTTACGAACGTATTTAAATAATGTTTCACATGTAGGTTTATATCAACAATACCAACTATTGACAATAATTTCAAAATTGTACGTTTATCCGCCATGTTATAAACAAATATTGTTTATTTACAACAATAATTTCTTCATTTTTACAGTGTTCCGCCAATATGATTCGCATTTGCGGAATTTTGCAATTAGATGCACATAGTATACACCAAAAATAGCGTACGTAACAATACCTATGCGCTATTATTTGGAATATCGATAGCTGTCATAGAATGGCTGCAATGACGTAAGATGCCAACCTACAAAAAATTAACAACTGAAACACATGTTTTGTTATTTATTTAATTACATTAAAACTTACACAGCGATATAAATAATGTTTTATATTTGAGTCCACATTAATAGTACCAACACACGACAACAGTTTCAAAATTGTAGCTTCAACCGCCATGTTATAAACAAATATTGTTTATTTACGGAAGTAATTTTCTTCGTTTTTACAGTGTTCCACCGATATGATTCGCATTTGCGGACCATTGAAGCTAGATGCACAAAGTATGCTGCCGAAATGGCTTACGCAGTCAGACCTTTCTCACTATGTATTTGGATTTTTGATAGCTATCATAGAATGGCTACAATGACGTGTTATATTTAATGACCTTCACGGCAAACATGCAAATGTTAACAACGAACTTGGTCGACAAATAAAAAAGCTTCTATTTTGATTTAAAAGCGGGTTATTGTATGATAAATTAATATTACATTTTAGATATAGTCTGTATCTACATTATGGAACTTTCCATACACTGATATGTTTAATATTTTATGAATTAGAGCCTATTGAGTAGAACACGGTCGAATGAAATTATGCGTAAATCCATCAACTTGAAGGTTTTAATTTCTTTAAAGAAAACTTCTTAACGGATTTAAATTATATTTAGCGCGTCTATTAGCAAGATATCAAGAAATAATATACTAGAGTTATAATGTTGTAACTTGATCCGCCATCTTGTAAAAAAATCATATGTTTATTATAAAGGTATCTTTTTTTTAAAGAGGAATATGATATGCAAATGATTTATTTGATTTGATACATTGAAAAAAATCGCTCATCTGTCAACGCGGAGCGTTTTCCTAGTATGATTATTATAAAGGTATTTTTAGATGAGCGTAGCGAAGCGGAGTGAATCTCTCCATACAACTCGATCGGCGCTTTGTCTGTGTGTGTGTATGTGTGTGTGTATGTATGTATGTATGTATGTGCGCTAAATTTTGTTCGTCGCGCACAGGTCAAACGGCTTGACGTATTTGGCTGAAATTTTCGGGCAACATTCGTGACCACTAAACTCGATGCTGTTAACATAACCAGCAAAATTCGTCAAGATGCCAACCTACACAAAAATAATTACTGAAAAATAAAATTTGTTTATTTATTTAATTAAATGAAAACTTACTAATGGATTTAAATAATGTTTCACTTGTAGATTGACATCAACAGTACCAACACTTGACAAAAGTTTCAAATCTGTAAGTTCATCCGCCATATTATAAAAAAATATTGTTTATTTACTACAATAATTTCTTCATTTTTACAGTGTTCCACCGATATGATTCGCATTTGCGGACTATTGCAGTTAGATGCACATAGTATACACCAAACACAGCGTACGTAACAATACCTATGCACTATTATTTGGAATTTCGATAGCTGTCATAGAATGGCTACAATGACGTAAGATGCCAACCTACAAAAAATTAACAACTGAAACACATGTTTTGTTATTTATTTAATTAAATTAAAACTTACAAACCGATATAGATAATGTTTTATGTGTAGGTTCACATCAATAGTACTAACAATTGACAAAAGTTTCAAAATTGTAGCTTTAATCGCCATGTTGTAAATAAATATTGTTTATTTACGGCTATTAATTTCTTCATTTTTACAGTGTTTCACCGATATGATTCGCATTTGTGGACCATTGAAGTTAGATGCACATAGTATGCTGCCGAAATGGCTTACGCAGTCAGACCATTCTCACTGTGTATTTGGAATTTTGATAGCTAGCATAGTATGGCTACAATGACGTGTTATGTTTTATGACTTTCACGGTAAAAATGCAAATGTTAACAACGAACTTGGTCGGCAAATTAAAACGCTTTTGTTATGATTTAAAAGCGGGTTATTATATAATAAATAAATATTACATTTTAGATATAGTCTGTATCTACATTATGGAACTTTCCGTACACTGATAGGTTTAATAGTTTATGAATTAGAGCCTATTGAGAAGACCACGGTCGAATGAAATTATGCGGAAATCCATTGAAATGAACTTGAAGGTTTTAATTCTTTGACGGATTGTAATAATATTTCGTGCAGTTATTAGCAACATATCGACAAATAATATACACAAATTCTAAGGTTGTTACTGGAACCACCATCTTGTAAACAAGAATTTTGTTTATTGTAAAGGTTTTTTTTTGTATGAGTAATATGATATTCTAAAGATTTGGTTGCTTTAATACATTGAAAAAACTCGCTCATCTGGCAACGCGGAGCGTTTTCCTAGTTTATTTTTTAAAGAGTAATTAGATGAGCGTAGCGAAGCGGAGTGAATCTTTCCATACAACTCGATCGACGCTTTGTCTGTGTGTACGTATGTATGTATGTATGTGCGCCAAATTTTGTTCGTCGCACACAGGTCAAACGGCTTGCCGTATTTGGCTGAAATTTTCGGTCAACATTTGTGACCACTAAACTCGATGCTGTTAACATAACCAGCAAAATTCGTCAGGATGCCAACCTACAAAAAATGTATTTCTGAAAAACAAAATTTGTTTATTTATTTAATTAAATTAAAACTTACACACGGATTTTAATTATGTTTCACTTGTCGGTTAACATCAATAGTGTAAACACTTGACAATAGTTTCAAAATCGTAAGTTTACCCGTCATGTCATAAAAAAATATTGTTTATTTACAACAATAATTTCTTCATTTTTACAGTGTTCCACCGATATCGTTCGCATTTGCGGATCTTTGCAGTAAGATGCACATAGTAAACACAAAAATAGCGTACGCAATCATACATTTCTCATTTTTATTTGGAATCTCGAAGCTGTCATAAAAAGGCTACAATGACGTAAGATGCCAACCTACAAAAAATTAACAACTGAAACACATGTTTTGTTATTTATTTAATTAAATTAAAACTTACACACCGATATAAATAATCTTTTATATGTAAGTCCACATCAATAGTACCAACCCTCAACAACAGTTTCAAAATTGTATCTTTAACCGCCATGTTATAAACAAATATTGTTTATTTACGGCAGAAATTTTCTTCGTTTTTACAGTGTTCCACCGATATGATTCGCATTTGCGGACCATTGAAGTTAGATGCACATAGTATGCTGCCGAAATGGCTTACGCAGTCAGACCTTTCTCACTATGTATTTGGAATTTTGATAGCTATCATAGAATGGCTACAATGACGTGTTATGTTTCATGACTTTCACGGCAAACATGCAGAAAATAACAAAAAACTTGGTCGACAATTTAAAAAGCTATTATTATAGTTTAAATGCGAGTTATTGTATGATTAAACAATATTACATTCTAGATATAGTCTGTATCTACATTATGGAACTTTCCATACACTGATTGGTTTAATAGTTTATGAATTAGAGCCTATTGAGTAGACCACGGTTGAATGAAATTATGCGTAAATCCATAAACTTGAAGGTTTTAATTTCTTTAAAGAAAACTTCTTAACGGATTTAAATAATATTTTGTGCGTTTATTAGCAACATATCAATAAATAATACACTAAAGATATAAGGTTGTAACTTGATCCGCCATCTTGTAAAAAAATCATATGTTTATTATAAAGGTATTTTTTTTTTTAAGAGTAATATGATATGCAAATGATTTATTTGATTTGATACATTGATAAAACTCGCTCATCTGGCAACGCGGAGCGTTTTCCTAGTTAGATGAGCGTAGCGAAGCGGAGTGAATCTTTCCATACAACTCGATCGGCGCTTTGTCTGTGTGTACGTATGTATGTATGTATGTATGTCTGTATGTATGTATGTATGTGCGCTAAATTTTGTTCGTCGCGCACAGGTCAAACAGCTTGACGTATTTGGCTGAAATTTTCGGGCAACGTTTGTGACCACTAAACTCGATGCTGTTAACATAACCAGCAAAATTCGTTAAGATGCCAACCTACAAAAAATTAATTACTTAAAAATAAAATTTGTTTATTTATTTAATTAAATGAAAACTTACATACGGATTTAAAAAATGTTTCACATCTAGGTTTATATCAACAATACCAACAATTGACAATAATTTGAAAATTGTACGTTTATCCGCCATGTTATAAAAAATATATTGTTTATTTACAACAATAATTTCTTCATTTTTACAGTGTTCCGCCGATATGATTTGCATTTGCGGACTTTTGCAATTAGATGCACAAAGTATACACCAAAAATAGCGTACGTAACAATACCTTTGCACAATTATTTGGAATCTCGATAGCTGTCATAAAATGGCTACAATGACGTAAGATGCCAACCTACAAAAAATTAACAACTGAAACACATGTTTTGTTATTTATTTAATTAAATTAAAACTTACACACCGATATAAATAATTTTTTATATCTGAGTCCACATCAATAGTACCAACACACGACAACAGTTTCAAAATTGGAGCATCAACCGCCATGTTATAAACAAATATTGTTTATTTACGGAAGTAATTTTCTTTGTTTTTACAGTGTTCCACCGATATGATTCGCATTTGCGGACCATTGAAGTTAGATGCACACAGTATGCTAACGAAATGGCTAACGCAGTCAGACCTTTCTCACTATGTATTTGGATTTTTGATAGCTATCATCGAATGGCTACAATGACGTGTTATATTTAATGACCTTCACGGCAAACATGCAAATGTTAACAACGAACTTGGTCGACAAATTAAAAAGCTTTTATTATGATTTAAAAGCGGGTTATTGTATGATTAATTTATATTAAATTTTAGATATAGTCTGTATTTACATTATGGAACTTTCCATACACTGATAGGTTTAATAGTTTATGAATAAGAGCCTATTGAGTAGACCACGGTCGAATGAAATTATGCGGAAATCCATCAACTTGAAGGTTATAATTTCTTTGAAGAAAAGTTCTTGACGGATTTAAATTATACTAGGAAAACGCTCCGCGTTGCCAGATGAGCGATTTTTTTAAAGTAAATCAAACATATCATTTGCATATCATATTACTCTTACAACAACAAAAATACCTTTATAATGTACAAATATTTTTCAAAAAGATGGTGGTTCAAGTTACAACCTTAGAATTTGTGTATATTGTTTGTCGATATGTTGCTAATAACTGCACGAAATATTATTAAAATCCGCCAAGAATTAAAACCTTCAAGTTCATTTCAATGGATTTCCACATAATTTCATTCGACCGTGGTCTATACTCAATAGGCTCTAATTCATAAATTATTAAACCTATCAGTGTATGAAACCATCCATAATGTAGATACAGACTATATCTAAAATGTAATATTAATTTATCATACAATAACCCACTTTAAATTCATAATAAAAGCTTTTTAATTTGTCGACCAAGTTAATAGTTAACATTTGCATTGTGTCCGTGAAAGTCATAAAACATAACACGTCATTGTAGCCATACTATGCTAGCTATCAAAATTCCAAATACATAGTGAGAAAGGTCTGACTGCGCAAGCCATTTCGGCAGCATACAATGTGCATCTAACTTCAATGGTCCGCAAATGCGAATCATATCGGTGGAACACTGTAAAAACGATGAACATTACTGCCGTAAATAAAAAATATTTGTTTATAACATGGCGGTTAAAGCTGTGATTTTTAAACTGTTGTCGAGTGTTGGTACTGTTGATGTAGACTTACATATAAAAAATTATTAATATCGGTATGTAAGTTTTAATTTTATTAAATAAATAAAAAAACATGTGTTTCAGTTGTTAATTTTTTGTAGGTTGGCATCTTACGTCATTGTAGCCATTCTATGACAGCTATCGAGATTCCAAATAATAGTGCAAAGGTATTATTACGTACGCTATGTTTGGTGTATACTTTGTGCATCTTACTGCTATAGTCCGCAAATGCGAATCATATCGGTTGAACACTGTAAAAATAAAGAAATGATTGTCATAAATAAACAATATTTTTTTATAACATGGCGGATAAACCTACAATTTTGAACCTTTTGTCAAGTGTTGGGATCGTTGATGTGAACATACAAGTGAAACATTATTTTAATCCGTGTGTAAGTTTTAAGTTAATTAAATAAATAAACAAATTTTGTTTTTCAGAATTTAATTTTTTGTAGGTTGGCATCTTGACGAATTTTGCTGGTTATGTTAACAGCATCGAGTTTAGTGGTCACAAATGTTGACCAAAAATGTCAGCCAAATACGTCAACCCGTTTGGCCTGTGCGCGACGAACAAAATTTAGCGCACATACAGATATACATACAGACATACGTACAGACATACACACAGACAAAGCGCCGATCGAGTTGTATGGAGAGATTCACTCCGCTTCGCTACGCTCATCTAACTAGGAAAACGCTCCGCGTTGCCAGATGAGCGATTTTTTTTTTTTTTTTAGTAAATTAAATAAATATTTTGCATATCATACACCGCTTAAAAAATATACTTTGATAACAAACATATGATTTTTTTACAAAATGGCGGTTTAAGTTACAATCTTAGAATTTGTGTTTATTATTTCCCGATATGTTGCTAATAATTACAAAAAATATTATTTAAATCCGTTTAAAAATTTTCTTTAAATAAATTAAAACCTCCAAGTTGATTTTTCAATGGATTTCCGCATAATTTCATTCGACCGTGGTCTACTCAAAAGGCTCTAATTAATAAACTATTAAAGTTATCTGTGTATAGAAAACTCCACAATGTAGATACTGGCTAGATCTAAAATGTGATAGTGTTTTATTATACAATAACCGCATTTAAATCATAATAAAAGCTTTTTAATTTGTCTACAAAGTTCGTTGTTAACATTTGCATTTTTGCCGTGAAAGTCATTAAACATAACACGCCATTGTTGCCATTCTATTAACGTTATCGAAATTTCAAAAGTAGTTTTAGAAAGGTCTCTTTGTACACGTCATTCGCCATGCATAGTATGTGCATCTAACTTAAAGGGTCCTCAAATGAGAATCGTATAAGTGGAGCACTGTTAAGAAACCAATGTAAGTTCCCGTAAATAGAAACTAAATATTTTTTTACTAAATGGCGGTTAAAGTTATAGTTCCAAAACTTTTATCCGGTGTCGACATTGTTAGTTTCAATATTCATTTAAAACATTATTTAAATCTGTTCATAAGTTTCAATAAAACAAAAATAAAACTGTATTGTTTTCACTAATTAATTTTTTGCAGGTTGGCATCTTGACGGATTTTGCTGATTATGTTAACAGCATCTAGTTTAGTGGTCACAAATGTTGACCGAAAATTTGAGCCAAATCCGTCAAGCCGTTTGACCTGTGCGCGACGAACAAAATTTAGCGCACATACAGACACACACACACACAGACAAAGCGCCGATCGAGTTGTATGGAGAGATTCACTCCGCTTCGCTGCGCTCATCTAATTATGTGCATTTATTTGCAACATATCAAGAAATAATATACTTAAGTTATAATGTTGTAACTTGATCCGCCATCTTGTAAAAAAATCATATGTTTATTATAAAGGTATTTTTTTTTTTTAAAAGAGGAATATGATATGCAAATGATTTATTTGATTTGATACATTGAAAAAAATCGCTCATCTGTCAACGCGGAGCGTTTTCCTAGTATGATATGCAAATGATTTATTTGATTTGATACATTAAAAAAATCGCTCATCTGTCAACGCGGAGCGTTTTTAGATGAGCGTAGCGAAGCGGAGTGAATCTTTCCATACAACTCGATCGGCGCTTTGTCTGTGTGTCTGTATGTATGTATGTATGTATGTGCGCTAAATTTTGTTCGTCGCGCACAGGTCAAACGGCTTGACGTATTTGGCTGAAATTTTCAGGCAACGTTCATGACTACTAAACTCGATGCTGTTAACATAACCAGCAATATTCGTTAAGATGCCAACCTACAAAAAATGAATTACTGAAAAATTAAATTTGTTTATTTATTTAATTAAATGAAAACTTACTAACGGATTTAAATAATGTTTCACTTGTAGGTTAATATCAACAGTACCAACAATTGGCAATTATTTCAAAATTGTACGTTTATCCGCCATGTTATAAAAAAATATTGTTTATTTACAACAATAATTTCTTTATTTTTACAGTGTTCCGCTGATATGATTCGCATTTGCGGAATTTTGCAATTAGATGCACATAGTATACACCAAAAATAGCGTACGTAACAATACCTATGCACTATTATTTAGAATCTCGATAGCTGTCATAAAATGGCTACAATGACATAAGATGCCAACCTACAAAAAATTAATAACTGAAACACATGTTTTTCTATTTATTTAATTAAATTAAAACTTACACACGGATATTATTGATTTTTTATATGTAGGTGCACATCAATACTACCAACACTCGACATTAGTTTCCAAATTGTAGCTTTAACCGCCATGTTATAAACAAATATTGTTTATTTACGGAAGTAATTTTCTTCGTTTTTACAGTGTTCCACCGATATGATTCGCATTTGCGGACCATTGAAGTTAGATGCACATAGTATGCTGCCGAAATGGCTTACGCAGTCAGACCTTTCTCACTATGTATTTGGAATTTTGATAGCTATCTTAGAATAGCTACAATGGCGTGTTATATTTAATGACCTTCACGGCAAACATGCAAATGTTAACAACGAACTTGGTCGACAAATTAAAAAGCCTTTATTATTATTTAAAAGCGGGTAATTGGATAATTAATTAATATTACAATTTAGATATAGTCTGTATCTACATTATAGAACTTTCCATACACTGATAGGTTCAATAGTTTATGAACTAGAGCCTATTGAGTAGACCACGGTCGAATGAAATTATGCGGAAACCCATCAACTTGAAGGTTTTAATTTCTTTAAAGAAAACTTCTTAAGGGATTTAAATAATATTTCGTGCATTTATTAGCAACATATCAAGAAATAATATACTTAAGTTATAAGGCTGTAACTTGATCCGCCATCTTGTGAAAAATCATATGTTTATTATAAATGTTTTTTTTTTTTTTTAAGAGTAATATGATATGCAAATGATTTATTTGATTTGATACATTGAAAAAATCGCTCATCTGTCAACGCGGAGCGTTTTCCTAGTCCTAGTTAGATGAGCGTAGCGAAGCGGAGTGAATCTTTCCATACAACTCGATCGGCGCTTTGTCTGTGTGTCTGTATGTATGTATGTCTGTATGTATGTCTGTATGTATGTGCGCTAAATTTTGTTCGTCGCGCACAGGTCAAACGGCTTGATGTATTTGGCTCAAATTTTCAAGCAACGTTTGTGACCACTAAACTCGATGCTGTTAACATAACCAGCAAAATTCGTCAAGATGCCAACCTACAAAAAATTAATTACTGAAAAATAAAATTTGTTTATTTATTTAATTAAATGAAAACTTACAAACGGATTTAAATTATGTTACACTTGTAGATTCACATTAATAGTATGAACACTTGACAATAGTTTCAAAATTGTACGTTAACCCGTCATGTCATAAAAAATATTGTTTATTTACAACAATAATTTCTTCATTTTTACAGTGTTCCACCGATATCGTTCGCATTTGCGGATCTTTGCAGTAAGATGCACTTAGTAAAAACAAAAATAGCGTACGCAATCATACCTTTCTCAGTTTTATTTGGAATCTCCATAACTGTCTTAAAAATGCTACAATGACGTATGATGCCAACCTACAAAAAATGAGTTAATGAAAAACATTTTTTTTTATTAATTTAATCTAATTAAAACTTACACACGGATATAAATTATTTTTTATGTGTAGGTCCACATCAATAGTACCAACACTTGACAATAGTTTCAAAATTGTAGCTTCAACCGCCATGTTGTAAACAAATATTGTTTAGTTACGGCTATTAATTTCTTCATTTTTACAGTGTTCCACCGATATGATTAGCATTTGCGGACCATTGAAGTTAGATGCACATAGTATGCTGCCGAAATGGCTTACGTAGTCAGACCTTTCTTACTGTGTATTTGGAATTTTGATAGCTAGCATAGTATGGCTACAATGACGTGTTATGTTTTATGACTTTCACGGCAAAAATGCAAATGTTAACAACGAACTTGGTCGACAATTTAAAAAGCTTTTATTATGATTTAAAAGCAGGTTATTGTATGATTCAACAATTTTACATTTTAGATATAGTCTGTATCTACATTATGGAACTTTCCATACACTGATAGGTTTAATAGTCTATGAATTAGAGCCTATTGAGTAGACCACGGTCGAATGAAATTATGCGGAAATCCATTGAAATGAACTTGAGGGTTTTAATTCTTGACGGATTTTAATAATATTTCGTGCAGTTATTAGCAACAAATCGACAAATAATATACACAAATTCTAAGGTTGTAACTTGAACCACCATCTTTTTGAAAAATCATGTGTATATTATAAAGGTATTTTTGCTGTTGTGAGTAATACGATATGCAAATGATATGTTTGATTTACTTTTAAAAAAAATCGCTCATCTGTCAACGCGGAGCGTTTTCCTAGTTAGATGAGCGTAGCGAAGCGGAGTGAATCTCTCCATACAACTCGATCGGCGCTTTGTCTGTGTGTGTGTATGTGTGTGTGTATGTATGTATGTATGTATGTATGTATGTATGTGCGCTAAATTTTGTTCGTCGCGCACAGGTCAAACGGCTTAACGTATTTGGCTGCAATTTTCGGGCAACGTTCGTGAGCACTAAACTCGATGCTGTTAACATAACCAGCAAAATTCGTCAAGATGCCAACCTACAAAAAAATAATTACTGAAAAATAAAATTTGTTTATTTATTTAATTAAATGAAAACTTACAAATGGATTTAAATAATGTTTCACTTGTAGATTAACATCAACAGTACCAACACTTGACAAAAGTTTCAAAATTGTAAGTTCATCCGCCATATTATAAAAAAATATTGTTTATTTACTACAATAATTTCTTCATTTTTACAGTGTTCCACCGATATGATTCGCATTTGCGGACTATTGCAGTTATATGCACATAGTATACACCAAACACAGCGTACGTAACAATACCTATGCACTATTATTTGGATATTCGATAGCTCTCATAGAATGGCTACAATGACGTAAGATGCCAACCTACAAAAAATTAACAACTGAAACACATGTTTTGTTATTTATTTAATTAAATTAAAACTTACAAACCGATATAGATAATGTTTTATGTGTAGTTTCACATCAATAGTACTAACAATTGACAAAAGTATCAAAATTGTAGCTTCAATCGCCATGTTGTAAATAAATATTGTTTATTTACGGCTATTAATTTCTTCATTTTTACAGTGTTTCACCGATATGATTCGCATTTGCGGACCATTGAAGTTAGATGCACATAGTATGCTGCCGAAATGGCTTACGCAGTCAGACCATTCTCACTGTGTATTTGGAATTTCGATAGCTAGCATAGTATGGCTACAATGACGTGTTATGTTTTATGACTTTCACGGTAAAAATGCAAATGTTAACAACGAACTTGGTCGACAAATTAAAAAGCTTTTGTTATGATTTAAAAGCGGGTTATTTAATAATAAATTAATATTGAATTTTAGATATAGTCTGTATCTACATTATGGAACTTTCCGTACACTTATAGGTTTAAGGTGTTTATACACGTTTAAAACACGATTAAAAAAAAAAATTAAAAAAAAAAAAAAAAATTAGCAAAAATAGTTTCAGGTTCCCTTTGTATGTAACTGTCATTGTTTTTGTTATGGTGTTATTAATGTAGTTTCAGTGAATTTTATTCAGAGTCAATGCGTGCGTTTGTAGTCGTTATTCTCTTGAAAATGCAGTAAAAGCTACAGTGTGCGCTCACGAAATCATCTCATTTCTTCATTTTTATGTTTACCGCCATCGCGTCTTCTTCTTTACTGACTGAGCCAGCGAGACTGCAATTGTTGCTTCATAATCTCGACAGGTAGCAGCACACTACGTCCTACTTCGATTTTCTTCAAATCGAATCGAATCGAATAAAAATCCTAACAAAATGCGCGTGTGAAGTTATTGAAGGTTATAATCCTACCACATTTTGCAGTGAATATCGTGTTTTAGGACTTATTATGGGCAACAAAAAACGAAAGCGTGTAGTGTGTAAGAGAGTCTTTCGTGGAAAACGTGTTTCACCGGTTGTCACTTCCAAAATATCGACTCCTGGACCAGAAAATGACATTTCAACGCCTAGGCCTACATGTGTCAGACCTGGGCCCAGTACAGACAAATCAACTTCTGTCACTGATGGTGCATCGTGTTCTAAATTAGGCCTAGGACCAGCAAATGCACATTATTTTGAATCTAATGTAGGCCTAGGAAGAGGCTCAAGCTGGAGGATTTTAGAGCGGTCCTGCAGATGTACGAGGGTAAGAATTGCTGCTTAATCTTTAATCCTTCTTTTCTCGGCTATGGTTTTCTTGCAATTTAGATATTTAAAAAAATTCCTGCTTCTCTTCTATGGCAAATATCAACAAAAACTTTGTTGCTAAATATTTGTCATCAGTTAACCTAGGGCCCCTATCAATATAAAACAGGCAAGGTGATTAGTACATTTACAATTCCCAATTAGAGACTGTAAGTTAACACTAATTAATAAAAAGAAAATGGAAAATTGAAAATAAAATAGTAAATGAAAGTTGTCTTAAATTATCTTGATAGGGGCCCTGCATTGGGTATTGTTGAATACAATACAAAAAAAATTAGGTCAATCAAACATTTCATTGTAAAGATATGATTTTTCAAAAATGTTGCCATTGTTGAAGGATTTAAATTGACAACAATGCTAATATAAAGATTTTCGGACCAATTTTTTTCCCTATATGTTAGTTCACTAAGCTGTAAAACAATGCCAATAAGTTCATAGAAATCTACTAATAATAGCAGAAAAAAATGTTTAACATGTATAAACACCTTATAGTTTATGAATTAGAGCCTATTGAGAAGACCACGGTCGAATGAAATTATGCGGAAATCCATTGAAATGAACTTGAAGGTTTTAATTCTTTGACGGATTTTAATAATATTTCGTGCAGTTATTAGCAACATATCGACAAATAATATACACAAATTCTAAGGTTGTTACTTGAACCACCATCTTGTAAACAAGAATTTTGTTTATTGTAAAGGTTTTTTTTGTATGAGTAATATGATATTCTAAAGATTTGTTTGCTTTAATACATTGAAAAAACTCGCTCATCTGGCAACGCGGAGCGTTTTCCTAGTTTAGATGAGCGCAGCGAAGCGGAGTGAATTTCTCCATACAACTCGATCGGCGCTTTGTCTGTGTGTATGTCTGTATGTATGTCTGTATGTCTGTATGTCTGTGCGCTAAATTTTGTTCGTCGCGCACAGGTCAAACGGCTTGACATATTTGGCTGAAAATTTCGGTCATGATTTGTGACCACTAAACTCGATGCTGTTAACATAACCAGCAAAATTCGTCAAGATGCCAACCTACAAAAAATTAATAACTGAAAAATAAAATTTGTTTATTTATTTAATTAAATGAAAACTTACCAACGGATTTAAATAATGTTTCTCAAATAGGTTTATATAAACCGTACCAACAATTGACAATAATTTCAAAATTGTACGTTCATCCGCCATGTTATTAAAAAATATTGTTTATTTACAACAATAATTTCTTTATTTTTACAGTGTTCCGCCGATATGATTCGCACTTGCGGACTTTTGCAATTAGATGCACATAGTATACACCAAAAACAGCGTACGTAACAATACTTATGTACAATTATTTGGAATCTCGATAGCTGTCATAAAATGGCTACAATGACATAAGATGCCAACCTACAAAAAATTAACAACTGAAACACGTGTTTTGTTATTTATTTATTTAAATTAAAACTTACACACGGATATTATTGATTTTTTATATGTAGGTCTACATTAATACTACCAACACTCGACATTAGTTTCAAAATTGTTGCTTTAACCGCCATGTTATAAACAAATATTGTTTATTTACGGTAGACATTTTCTTCATTTTTACAGTGTTCCACCGATATGATTCGCATTTGCGGACCATTGAAGTTAGATGCACATAATATGCTGCAGGAATGGCGTAGAGAGTCAGACCTTTCTTACTATGTATTTGAAATTTTGATAGCTATCATAGAATGGCTACAATGGCGTGTTATGTTTTATGACTTTCACGGCAAAAATGCAAATGTTAACAACGAACTTTGTAGACAAATAAAAAAGCTTTTATTATCATTTAAATGCGGTTATTGTATGTTTAAACAATATTAAAGTTTAGATATAGTCTGTATCTACATTATAGAACTTTCCATACACTGATAGATTTAATAGTTTATGAATTAGAGCCTTTTGAGTAGACCACGGTTGAATTAAATTATGCGGAAATACATTAAAAAATCAATTTAAAGATTTTAATTTATTTAAAGAAAACTTTTTGACGGATTTAAATAATATTTCGTGCAGTTATTAGATGAGCGTAGCGAAGCGGAGTGAATCTCTCCATACAACTCGATCGGCGCTTTGTCTGTGTGTGTGTGTGTGTGTATGTGTGTGTGTTCGCCAAATTTTGTTCGTCGCGCACAGGTCAAACGGCTTGACGGATTTGGCTGACATTTTCGGTCAACACCCGTGAACACTAAACTCGATGCTGTTAACATAACCAGCAAAATTCGTCAAGATGCCAACCTACAAAAAATTAATTACTGAATAATATAATTTGTTTATTTATTTAATTGAATGAAAACTTACCAACGGATTTGAATAATGTTTCTCATGTAGGTTTATATTAACAGTACCAACAATTGACAATTATTTCAAAATTGTACGTTGATCCGCCATGTTATAAAAAAATATTGTTTATTAACAACAATAATTTCTTCATTTTTACAGTGTTTCGCCGATATGATTCGCATTTGCGAACTTTTGTAATTAGATGCACATAGTATACACCAAAAATAGCGTACGTAACAATACCTATGCACTATTATTTGGAATCTTGATAGCTGTCATTAAGTGGCTACAATGACATAAGATGCCAACCTACAAAAAATTAACAACTGAAACACGTGTTTTGTTATTTGTTTATTTAAATTAAAACTTACATACGGATATTAATGATTTTTTTTATGTAGGTCCAAATCAATACTATCAACACTTGACATAAGTTTCAAAATTGTTGCTTTAGCCGCCATGTTATAAACAAATATTGTTTATTTACGGCAGACATTTTCTTCATTTTTACAGTGTTCCACCGATATGATTTGCATTTGCGGACCATTGAAGTTAGATGCACATAGTATGCTGCAGGAATGGCGTAGGGAGTCAGACCTTTCTCACTATCTATTTGGAATTTTGATAGCTATCATAGAATGGCTACAATGACGTGTTATGTTTTATGACTTTCTCGGCAAACATGCAGAAGATAACAACAAACTTGGTCGACAATTTAAAAAGCTATTATTATAGTTGAAATGCGAGTTATTATATGATAAAACAATATAACATTTTGGATTTAATCTGTATCTACATTATGGAACTTTTCATACACTGATATGTTTAATAGTTTATGAATTAGAGCCTATTGAGTAGACCACGGTCGAATGAAATTTTGCGGAAATCCATCAACTTGAAGGTTTTAATTTCTTTAAAGAAAACTTCTTAACGGATTTAAATAATATTTCGTGCGTTTATTAGCAACATATCAAGAAATAATATACTTCAGTTATAAGGTTGTAACTTGATCCGCCATCTTGTAAAAAAATCATAAGTTTATTATAAAGGTATTTTTTTTTTAAGAGTAATATGATATGCAAATGATTTATTTGATTTGATACATTGAAAAAATCGCTCATCTGTCAACGCGGAGCGTTTTCCTAGTTAGATGAGCGTAGCGAAGCGGAGTGAATCTCTCCATACAACTCGATCGGCGCTTTGTCTGTGTGTCTGTATGTATGTATGTCTGTATGTATGTCTGTATGTGCGCTAAATTTTGTTCGTCGCGCACAGGTCAAACGGCTTGACGTATTTGGCTGAAATTTTCGGTCAACACCCGTTAATACTAAACTCGATGCTGTTAACATAACCAGCAAAATTCGTCAGGATGCCAACCTACAAAAAATTAATTTCTGAAAAACAAAATTTGTTTATTTATTTAATTAAATGAAAACTTACAAACGGATTTAAATAATGTTTCACATGTAGGTTTATATCAACAGTACCAACAATTGACAATAATTTCAAAATTGTACGTTTATCCGCCATGTTATAAACAAATATTGTTTATTCACAACAATAATGTCTTCATTTTTACAGTGTTCCGCCGATATGATTCGCATTTGCGGACTTTTGCAATTAGATGCACATAGTATACACCAAAACTAGCGTACGTAACAATACTTATGCATTATTATTTGGAATTTCGATAGCTGTCATAGAATGGCTGCAATGACGTAAGATGCCAACCTACAAAAAATTAACAACTGAAACACATGTTTTGTTATTTATTTAATTAAATAAAAACTTACCAACCGATATAAATAATTTTTTATATGAAAGTCCATATCAATAGTACCAACACACGCCAACAGTTTCAAAATTGTAGCTTCAACCGCCATGTTATAAA
Organism: Isoperla grammatica; assembly: GCA_945910005.1. Classification (NCBI taxonomy): domain Eukaryota; kingdom Metazoa; phylum Arthropoda; class Insecta; order Plecoptera; family Perlodidae; genus Isoperla; species Isoperla grammatica. The sequence continues at coordinate 42,958,216 of OX246737.1, read as the reverse complement.
CAAATATTGTTTATTTACGGCAGTAATTTTCTTCGTTTTTACAGTGTTCCACCGATATGATTCGCATTTGCGGACCATTGAAGTTAGATGCACATAGTATGCTGCCGAAATGGCTTACGCAGTCAGACCTTTCTCACTATGTAATTGGAATTTTGATAGCTATCATAGAATGGTACAATGACGTGTTATATTTAATGACCTTCACGGCAAACGTGCAAATGTTAACAACGAACTTGGTCGACAAATTTAAAAGCTTTTATTACTAGGAAAACGCTCCGCGTTGACAGATGAGCGATTTTTCCAATGTATCAAATCAAATAAATCATTTGCATATCATACTACTCTTTTAAAAAAAAAATACATTTATAATAAACATATGATTTTTTTACAAGATGGCGGATTAAGTTACAACCTTATAACTTTAGTATATTATTTCTTGATATGTTGCTAATAAATGCACGAAATATTATTTAAATCCGTTAAGAAGTTTTCTTTAAAGAAATTAAAACCTTCAAGTTGATGGATTTCGGCATAATTTCATTCGACCGTGGTCTACTCAATAGGCTCTAATTCATAAACCATTAAACCTATCAGTGTATGGAAAGTTCCATAATGTAGATACAGACTATATCTAAAATGTTATATTGTTTAATCATACAATAACTCGCATTTAAACTATAATAATAGTTTTTTAAAGTACGACCAAGTTTGTTGTTATTTTCTGCATGTTTGCCGTGAAAGTCATAAAACATAACACGTCATTGTAGCCATTCTATGATAGCTATCAAAATTCCAAATGAACAGTGAGAAAGGGCTGACTGCGTAAGCCATTTCGGCAGCATACTATGTGCATCTTACTTCAATGGTCCGCAAATGCTAATCATATCGGTGGAACACTGTCAAAACGATGAAAATTACTGCCGTAAATAAACAATATTTTTTTATAACATGGCGGTTAAAGCTACAATTTGGAAACTAATGTCGAGTGTTGGTAGTATTGATGTGGACCTAGATATAAAAAATCAATAATATCCGTGTGGAAGTTTTAATTTAATTAAATAAATAACAAAACATGTGTTTCAGTTGTTAATTTTTTGTAGGTTGGCATCTTACGTCATTGTAGCCATTCTATGACAGCTATCGAAATTCTAAATTATACTGCATAGGTATTGTTACGTACGCTATGTTTGGTTTATACTATGTGCATCTTACTGCAATAGTCCGCAAATGCAAATCATATCGGTGGAACACTGTAAAAATGAAGAAATTATTGTGGTAAATAAACAATATTTTTTTATAACATGGCGGATAAATTTACAATTTTGAAACTTTTGTCAAGTGTTGGTATTGGTGATGTTAATCTACAAGTGAAACATTATTTAAATCCGTTTGTAAGTTTTCATTTAATTAAATAAATAAACAATTTTTGTTTTTCAGTAATTAATTTTTTGTAGGTTGGAATCTTGACGAATTTTGCTGGTTATGTTAACAGCATCGAGTTTAGCAGTTACAAATGTTGACAGAAACATTCAGCCAAATACGTCAAGCCGTTTGACCTGTGCGCGACGAACAAAATTTAGCGCACATACACACAGACATACATACATACAGACATACATACACACAGACAAAGCGCCGATCGAGTTGTATGGAGAGATTCACTCCGCTTCGCTGCGCTCATCTAATGATTTAAAAGCGGGTTATTGTATGATTAATTAATACTAGGAAAACGCTCCGCGTTGACAGATGAGCGGTTTTTTTCAATGTATCAAATCAAATAAATCATTTGCATATCATATTACTCTTTAAAAAAAAATACCTTTATCATAAACATATGATTTTTTACAAGGTGGCGGATCAAGTTACAAACTTATAACTTAAGTATATTGTTTTTTGATATGTTGCTAATAAATGCACGAACTATTATTTAAATCCGTTAAGAAGTTTTCTTTAAAGAAATTAAAACCTTCAAGTTGATGGATTTCCGCATAATTTCATTCGACCGTGGTCTACTCAATAGGCTTTAATTCATAAACTATTAAACCTATCAGTGTATGGAAAGTTTCATAATGTAGATACAGACTATATCTAAAATTTAATTTTAATAATTCATACAATAACCCGCTTTTAAATCATAATAAAAGCTTTTTAATTTGTCGACCAAGTTCGTTGTTTACATTTGCATGTTTGCCGTGAAGGTCATAAAACATAACACGTCATTGTAGCCATTCTATGATAGCTATCAAAATTCCAAATACATAGCGAGAAAGGTCTGACTGCGTAAGCCATTTCGGCAGCATACTATGTGCATCTAACTTTAACGGTCCGCAAATGCTAAGCATATCGGTGGAACACTGTAAAAACGAAGAAAATTACTGCCGTAAATAAACAATATTTGTTTATAACATGGCGGTTAAAGCTACAATTTTGAAACTGTTGTTAAGTGTTGGTACTATTGATGTGGACCTACATATAAAAAATCATTAATATCCGTTTGTAAGTTTTAATTAAAATAAATAAATAACAAAACACGTGTTTCAGTTGTTAATTTTTTGTAGGTTGGCATCTAATGTCATTGTAGCCATTCTATGACAGCTATCGAAATTCCAAATAATAGTGCAGAGGTATTGTTACGTACGCTATTTTTGGTGTATACTATGTGCATCTAATTGCAAAAGTCCGCAAATGCGAATCATATCGGCGGAACACTGTACAAATAAAGAAATTATTGTTGTAAATAAACAATATTTTTTTATAACATGGCGGATAACCGTACAATTTTGAAATTATGGTCAATTGTTGGTACTGTTGATATAAACCTACATGTGAAACATTATTTAAATCCGTTTGTAAGTTTTCATTTCATTAAATAAATAAACAAATTTTATTTTTCAGTAATTAATTTGTTGTAGGTTGGCATCTTGACGAATTTTGCTGGTTATGTTAACAGCATCGAGTTTAGTAGTTATGAACGTTGCCCGAAAATTTCAGCCAAATACGTCAAGCCGTTTGACCTGTGCGCGACGAACAAAATTTAGCGCACATACATACATACACACACACACACAGACAAAGCGCCGATCGAGTTGTATGGAAAGATTCACTCCGCTTCGCTACGCTCATCTAACTAGGAAAACGCTCCGCGTTGACAGATGAGCGATACTTTTCAATGTATCAAATCAAATAAATCATTTGCATATCATATTACTCTTTTAAAAAAAAATACCTTTAACATAAACATATGATTTTTTTACAAGATGGCGGATCAAGTTACAAACTTATAACTTAAGTATATTGTTTTTTGATATGTTGCTAATAAATGCACGAAATATTGTTTAAATCCGTTAAGAAGTTTTCTTTAAAGAAATTAAAACCTTCAAGTTGATGGATTTCCGCATAATTTCATTCGACCGTGGTCTACTCAATAGGCTCTAATTCATAAACTATTAAACCTATCAGTGTATAGAAAGTTCCATAATGTAGATACAGACTATATCTAAAATGTAATATTCATAATTCATACAATAATCCGCTTTTAAATCATAATAAAAGCTTTTTAATTTGTCGACCAAGTTCGTTGTTTAAATTTGCATGTTTGCCGTGAAGGTCATAAAACATAACACGTCATTGTAGCCATTCTATGATAGCTATCAAAATTCCAAATACATAGTGAGAAAGGTCTGACTGCGTAAGCCATTTCTTTAGCATACTTTGTGCATCTAACTTTAACGGTCCGCAAATGCGAAGCATATCGGTGGAACACTGTGAAAACGAAGAAAATTACTGCCGTAAATAAACAATATTTGTTTATAACATGGCGGATAAACGTACAATTTTGAAACTGTTGTCAAGTGTTGGTACTATTGATGTGGACCTATATATAAAAAATCATTAATATCCGTGTGTAAGTTTTAATTTAAATAAATAAATAACAAAACACGTGTTTCAGTTGTTAATTTTTTGTAGGTTGACATCTAATGTCATTGTAGCCATTCTATTACATATATCGAAATTCCAAATAATAGTGCAGAGGTATTGTTACGTACGCTATTTTTGGTGTATACTATGTGCATCTAATTGCAAAAGTCCGCAAATGCGAATCATATCGGCGGAACACTGTACAAATGAAGAAATTATTGTTGTAAATAAACAATATTTTTTTATAACATGGCGGATAAACGTACATTTTTGAAATTATTGTCAATTGTTGGTACTGTTGATATAAACCTACATGTGAAACATTATTTAAATCCGTTTGAAGGTTTTCATTTAATTAAATAAATAAACAAATTTTATTTTTCAGTAATTAATTTTTTGTAGGTTGGCATCTTAACGAATTTTGCTGGTTATGTTAACAGCATCGAGTTTAGTGGTCACAAATGTTGCCCGAAAATTTCAGTAAAATACGTCAAGCCGTTTGACCTGTGCGCGACGAACAAAATTTAGCGCACATACAGACAGACACACATACAGACACACAGACAAAGCGCCGATCAAGTTGTATGGAAAGATTCACTCCGCTTCGCTACGCTCATCTAATTACATTTTAGATATTCTGTATCTACATTATGGAATTTTCCGTACACTGATAGGTTTAATAGTTTATGAATTAGAGCCTATTGAGTAGACCCCGGTCGAATGAAATTATGTGGAAATCCATCAACTTGAAGGCTTTAATTTCTTTAAAGAAAACTTCTTAACGGATTTAAATAATATTACGTGCATTTATAAGCACATATCAAGAAATAATATACTTAAGTTATAAGGTTGTAACTTGATCCGCCATCTTGTTAAAAAATCATATGTTTATTATAAAGGTATTTTTTTTTAAAAAGAGTAATATGATATGCAAATGATTTATTTGATTTGATACATTGGAAAAAATCGCTCATCTGTCAACGCGAAGCGTTTTCCTAGTTAGCAACATATCGGCAAATAATATACACAAATTCTAAGGTTGTAGTTTGAACCACTATCTTTTTAAAAAATAATGTGTACAATATAAAGGTATTTATTTTTGTAAGAGTAATATGATATGCAAATGATGTTTGATTTACTTAAAAAAAACTCGCTCATCTGGCAACGCGGAGCGTTTTCCTAGTTTAGATGAGCGTAGCGAAGCGGAGTGAATCTCTCCATACAACTCGATCGGCGCTTTGTCTGTGTGTCTGTATGTATGTCTGTATGTATGTGCGCCAAATTTTGTTCGTCGCGCACAGGTCAAACGGCTTGACATATTTGGCTGAAATTTTCTGTCAACATTTGTGACTACTAAACTCGATGCTGTTAACATAACCAGCAAAATTCGTCAGGATGCCAACCTACAAAAAATGAATTACTGAAAAATAAATTTTTTTTATTTATTTAATTAAATGAAAACTTACCAACGGATTTAAATAATGTTTCTCATGTAGGTTTATATAAACTGTACCAACAATTGACAATACTTTCAAAATTATACGTTTATCCGCCATCTTATAAAAAAATATTGTTTATTTACAACAATAATTTCTTCATTTTTACAGTGTTCCGCCGATATGATTCGCATTTGCGCACTTTTGCAATTAGATGCACATAGTATAAACCAAAAATAGCGTACGTAACAATACCTATGCACTTATATTTGGAATCTCGATATCTGTCATAAAATGGCTACAATGACATAAGATGCCAACCTACAAAAAATTAACAACTGAAACACGTGTTTTGTTATTTATTTATTTAAATTAAAACTTACAAATGGATATTAATGATTTTTAAAATGTAGGTCCACATTAATACTACCAACACTCGACATTAGTTTCAAAATTGTTGCTTTAACCGCCATGTTATAAACAAATATTGTTTATTTACGGCAGACATTTTCTTCATTTTTACAGTGTTCCACCGATATGATTCGCATTTGCGGACCATTGAAGTTAGATGCACATAGTATGCTGCAGGAATGGCGTAGGGAGTCAGACCTTTCTCACTAAGTATTTGGAATTTTGATAGCTATCATCGAATGGCTACAATGGCGTGTTATGTTATATGACTTTCACGGCAAAAATGCAAATGTAAACAACGAACTTTGTAGACAAATAAAAAAGCTTTATTATATTTTAAAAGCGGGTTATTGTATTATTAAACAATATTACATTTTAGATATAGTCTATATCTACATTATGGAACTTTTCATACACTGATTGGTTTAATAGTTTATGAATGAGAGCCTATTGAGTAGACCATGGTCGAATTAAATTATGCGGAAATCCATTGAAAAATCAACTTAAAGGTTTTAATTTATTTAAAGTAAACATCTAAACGGATTTATAAATATTTCGTTCATTTATTAGAAACATATCGAGAAATAATATACACAAGTAATAAGGTTGTTACTTGCTCCGCCATCTTGTAAAAAAATCATATGTTTATTTTAAAGTTTTTTTTTTTTTTAAGAGAAATATGATATTCAAAAGATGTGTTGCTTTAAAACCTTGAACCAACTCGCTCATCTGGCAACGCGGAGCGTTTTCCTAGTATTATTATCTATTTGGCCGCGAATGATAAGCAGATGTACAACTGCGTCCAGCTCGCCCATCGCGCTCGCGACATCGCTAAAGTAGTGTCATGACGATGCTGATATTATAGTTCTTTCAATCGTACGCCAAGTGCCTCTGACAGGATGTGAGTTGTAGACTGCAACGCATTGTGTGTTGTGAACCCGTATTCGTGTAACAATATTACTGTAGTATGTCTGATATTTTGAAAGGCTCAATCACAAAATGTATCGTGACAACCAAGCGAGTAGAAACCATAACCCATCCTTCCCCTGAGTGAGAAGCATACTTGGGGAAGGAACTTGTAAAAGATTCAGTTCATCAATCTTAAAAAGAACTTTTAAAAAGTCCAAGTTACCTTTTTATAACTTTCAAGTCAAGTTCCTCAAAAATGAACGTCGTTCCTTTAAAAAGTTCCTTTTAATTTTTGTTTTAAATTATATATGCAGGCATTCATTTTGTACGATGCATTATTAATCGTATAGGAATAACTACGAGCGTAAAATAGGTCTTATTTACACAACGATGCTTAAATAATTACAACATTAAAAGAAGAACAAAATTGCATAATTTAATACCACATTTTAATCAACACTAGGAAATACTGTACGTGGAGTCACGTGACAGTGGGCGGCATAACTATTGTGGTTAAAATCGAAAAATACCGAACCAAAATATTTGGAAATGAAAAAAAATGCCGGCAAAGCAGATTTGTTTTATGTCAATGAAGACAGAGGACTGCGTCGTATACAGTTGTGATTACACAATTAACAATTCATGTCCATTACCCCTTCCCCTCCAACTAACACACACCTATATACAGCGGCCAAGTCTTCTCACGATCATGGGGAAGGAACTTTTTAAAGGAATGCGTTCCTTTTTCATTTTTTGGGGAACTTTAAAATTGACGCGGTCCATTTCTTGGCAAAGGAAATTTTATTTGAGACGGTTCACATTTTCGGGGAACTTTTAAACAATTCTTTTAAGCGTTCCTTTTGTACGACCGGGCCATGTAACGGGAAAATACATGGCCCGGTCGTACAAAAGGAACGCTTAAAAGAATTGTTTAAAAGTTCCCCGAAAATGTGAACCGTCTCAAATAAAATTTCCTTTGCCAAGAAATGGACCGCGTCAATTTTAAAGTTCCCCAAAAAATGAAAAAGGAACGCATTCCTTTAAAAAGTTCCTTCCCCATGATCGTGAGAAGACTTGGCCGCTGTATATAGGTGTGTGTTAGTTGGAGGGGAAGGGGTAATGGACATGAATTGTTAATTGTGTAATCACAACTGTATACGATTTACGATGTATACCTGTTTGGTTAGCATATTTCTTTTAAAACGGGGTTCATTGCCAAGGTCTTTTTTCTAGACGTTTGCATAATTCTTCTTCCCACCATTGTTCCTAGATAACGAATCGCGAATGAATATGCGGCCAACGTGACAGATATTCAATATGGCCTACTTTTACAGACATGTAATATTCCATAAAATATGGGTTATTATGTTGAAAGACAAAGAGGTTTCAAATATATTACAGTCCTGGCAAAAAAATTAATTAAAAACTAACACAATTTGAACAACATAATAATTCAGTATAAAAAGTGACCTTGCATATTAGAAAATGTTTCATTCTTGGCATTATAAAAACAATTGATAAGATCAGAATGCAATTCAATGTGTTTCATGTATATTACATTTATTCGTAACTCATCTTTTAAAATTTCCCATTATTTATTCAAGCGTAATCATATTTTGGTCTGGTATTCTTGCAGGCACAACAATTTGAATTCAAGGTCCATAAATGTTACCTTATGTCTATGGGACAAAGCATTGATTTGCTACTGGTTTTTAATTATAATGCATGAATCTTTCTTTTAAAATATTAAGCAAAATACAGTATATTATAATAATAATAATAATTAATAATAATAATAAATTATAGTGATACTGATACCACAGATAAGGGCTGATACCATTTATAATTTCTCATCAATATCGAGCGCTGATAAATCGATACAAAATCGAATAAATCAATTTTCTCACAGGCTGCCACCAGCAAGCAAATTGCAAATTGTTAATCTTTAGAAATATTTCGCCAAAACAAGAGTGCATACGGAACGAACAAACTGACAATAGATTGAAATATACATTGTCAGTTCGTTGTTGCTGTTTTACTGATAGTAAAACGTTTTATGTCCCTCGAAGAATGCTAAGTTCTATAGGCAAGACTTTTATTTCTTCATGAAGCAGCATGCGCTAGCTAGCAAAAAATAGCATGCATGCTTTGTACGTTGGGTTCTGATACAAATGGGAATTGTGTATTGTTTGTATGTAAACTACAACAAAGCAATCCACAACCATGGATCGACGTAGCTTCCATTCGAGTCACAACATGGAAGAGCTCAAATGTGACATTTCAATTTCAATGTTTTCGTCCATTTAATTTTCGTGCACACGCACACATACACATATCCACCTGCTGAAGCAATATATGAGCGCTTACACACACAGTCACACACAGTCACGCACAGTCACACTCTGGGCTCAACACTCTCTGTGTATGATCCATAATTAAGCCGTATATGTATGTTTGTTCATTCCTAAAGGTTGTTGGGTTAATAGATGAAGAACTGAACGGCTTAAAAGTTAAATAAACATCTAACTCGTGACATTCATATAAAATATTAATCCAGAAACTTTTGCGTGTCACTTGATGGGGAGAGGGGGAGAGAAGGTTAATTAATTGTCTAATTAATTAGTGAAATTATTCTGGTGAAGTTTGTTGTAAATGCCTACGAAACTCCTCCGAGTATGTTTGGGAGCTGCTATGCGTGCAATAAAGAGCAGGTCCCGCGGAGATTTCAGCAGTAATAGGTGGACTAATTTAAATGTCTGCCAACAGCTTTGATAAAATGCTCTGGTCTTTCTCCCTCTCTCTCACTCATTTCCTTGTTTCCTAATTAGACCTTCTGTGAGCCGCATGGTAAAGAACAATGGACACTCCAGGTCCACTCCCCTTCTCACGCCTCTCGCTACTTGAAAACTTCCCGAATATAATGCGACAAAAGTATTTTCTAACTTGTCAAAAAGGGACTATGAGTGCCGAGAATTTTTCAAATAAATCATTCTATGAAAACGTATTCAATCACTTCATGAAGTTTGAAAAGACTTTTTTTGAGTGGGTTCTTATTGTATAAAAATGTTCTAATTGATTGTTACTTTCGTTTCGAGAGTCGATCTTTTGTCTTGCAGATAAGTCGCGGAGAGGGGATCAAATGCGGGTCTCGATAAACGAGAGGTCGACATCCGTGCCTCGATCTAAACAGAGACGCGCTCGTCATATCCCCCTCCAGTAGATTAGCTACGCGATGGGGAATAGTAATTTAAACAAACATTTTAAAATTGAATTACGTCAGCAACATTCTCGTCCAATTACTGTACAAGAGCTCCATCGACCTTGTAAGCCTGACAATGATTGGGGCACGCAACGCTGAACTTCACCGTGGACAAAAGCTCTGATCAAACCTATTTACTAATAGGCTGTGGTACCCACGTTAGCTTTACCCTACGTGAGTGACAATTTATGTCATATTCTCTAACACATTTCGGGTTGTTTTATGTTGGGGCTGCAAGATACGCATTTATACCTTATTTTATAACGTGCCCCTTCACCACTTTTCAATTCAATGGTACTTGACTGGCTTTCAGTTGCATTAAATAAATAAAATAAATTTGAATTTATAATCTACCCACTTAGATACAAGAACTGATTTTTAGTGGAAGACATTTATACCATTTATTATATACATTATAATTGTACGTTACAAGAGCATTCCATTATGAGACACAAAAATAATATATTAATATTTCACTAGAGTGTTTGCTTAAACAAAAAAGAAATAAAATATTTAAAAAATAAAATCAGAAAATGACAAAATACGTCGTAGTACAGTACGTGCTTTTCAGGAAACGAACACACAACGATGTTACTACAATGTTATATTTCATTCTTAACACTTGTTGCGTAACACAAACAACGACAATTTGACTTCTTTTATCTGATGAAGGGTCACGTTAAACAGTCAATCCAATTTTGTAAAGTTGTTATTATTAACACCCGTCCATCCGCTGAGAACGTAGCGACTATATAGACATGAACTCTGTAGTAGATCAACGTAAATACCACTAATCTAGTGGTTCGACAAAGATTAAAACTTAGTCTTGTTAGTTGTTTCGATAGTGAGTGTGGAGATCCCGTCCTGTAGTTTGCACGTTGTACTATGTGTTAATAGCATATAAGAAACCGGAGGTTTTAGTATTATTTAAAAACAATCGAGAACTTTTGGCAGAATTTCAAATATAGTTGAAGCATGATGTTTTTCCTATTCAAGAATCAAAATGCATGTTAACGAAAGACTCACTATTTGAAAGTAGTTTAAAGTTGTGTGTTTTCCTAACAATACATGAATGGCGAAATAGGTTTCTTTATATATACTAATAATACACACTAACAGTCCTCATTTCCTTTTGAATTGTTTCGTGCTCACAAAAACAAAATCATATACAGAGTTTAAATAAAACACAAATAATATTGATTTAAAATGTGAAATTTTGTGTTCGCTTTTGCATCCAAGTACAGACGTGTCAATACTTTTGTTGTGGATAATATAAATGCAAATTTAGAAGACGATAAGACTAAGAGTATTTGAAATACCCATTGGGCAAACTAACGCAATACACCTGCGTCAAAGTGCGCGTATAGGATGCAGACCTACTTAATAAAGTAGATGTTACAATTCACCAGTACCCCACACTCACACACGAAACGCAATACGTTAACCCAGTGCCAGACCTACTTAGTGGATTGTATTTAGTATTTACTCACATTGTTCCTTTTACTTTAATTAATTCCCATGACAAAGTACAGGGAAGTCCGTAGTGAATTGTTGCTACCGGAGAACCATTTTAACATATTTTATTCAGGGAAAATTATACTTCCACTTTCATAATTGGAATAAGTTAACGAGAGACGGCGAGAGATACGAAATGAGTTTTCATCGCTCGTGACGAAGTAAACTATACCAAAAATAAACTTAATTTTCAGTAAACTCTAAGATTCAATTTCATTCTGTTTTATTCGGTACAATCTGCATTCTTTTTTAAATTCTTTGAAAAGTTCGACTTTTAACATTAATATCGACGTTATTCAATTGTTTTGCGATTGAAGTTTCCACATTGGTGTTAAAAAATTTGTTCTGAAGCTTTTAATACTCTGTGAGACCAATTGCCAAGACGAGGTAGTCCAAAGAGAATTAAAGCAATTATTGGGCGACAAACATGAGCCTTTTCACACATCACCTTCCAACCCTGATCCACCGTAAGGACAATGCATAACTCTGGGGGTTTAGCTAGTGAACAATGTTGGAACTTGACGTGGTACAGAGTTTAGTTAGGTAGCTTAGATCGTCACACTGAAAATATAAACCTCATCTGAAAGACGTGATACGAAATGAAGGGTGGTTTATCCTAGTTACTTATAATCACACCCCGGCCCGCGGCACAAGTTGGTGGCCGCCTTCCTCACATTCCTGGTTGTAGAGTTGATGGATAGAGGTTTCAGATGCGGTCGCTACATCAACCATGCGTATAAGAACCGGTAACTGGTGGGTCAAGTAACGCCGTAAAACATATACGTAAGTTACAATTAAATATCAAAATAATGTTTTACTCCCACCCTTTTGTATACTATTGTTGTATAGATATAGAAACACGTAGCATCATCTCATCATGTTATCAATAGATAATAATAATTACCAATGGGCGCAATATCAAGTTGACCTTGTCGTTACATAATGTGAAATAACATTTAATACGAGTGCCTTTGTGGAAATATCAAATAACTGAGTGCGGTTCGACATTCAACATAAATGTATTTCTTTCTTTGGTTACTTAAACATAAAATAAACTCATTCAGAACCGAGATTCCCTCCAGTTTAATGTTCTTGCTTTAATTGCATAATCGTGCTCGATTGAACTGAATGCAATTTCAAACACGTTTTATCTCACCTAGTTAGTGCAAATGCATGATTACATCAAAACAGTATATTCAATCAACCCAAACACGAACGTTGTTGACACCTCGTCTAGTTCGTCGCAGAACCAATTGAACTGAGGAAGACTCAACCCTCACAATCACTCGTTCTCGCTGGGTTTGAATGTGAGCGCAAATTCTCCCACTTCTTTCTATTCTGCGTCAAAGAGCATTTCAGAAGGTCTTGTCCCATGTCGATTACAACCGCTCACACTCCGACTTCGACTTTTCGAGCATCTGCATAATCAATAACATCTTTTATTTCGGAAGTTTAATCTCCCGCAGGGTAAGCCCGTCTTGCGTGCGCCCCCCCCCCCCCCCCCCCCCCTACCCATCACACTAAGGGCTGCGACCAGCACGGGGTGGAGGTGACCTATGATCCTTGGCGGGTACACTCACCCCATCTTACACTTCCTTCGGACTTCTTGTGTCCTCACAGGTGTGTGTGACCCCTACCACTTTTACCATTCCATTTCCCAGACAACGACAACGATTCTCGTATCTAAAGTTTCACCCCATTTTTCCTTACAGCGGGTATGTTTCCTGGTATTTTATTTTATTTCCAAATAGATCTCACCCACCCCCACCCCCTCACCCTCCACAGTTTATGTTGTGACATGCAGAAAGTAAGGCTATTAGCTTATAATATGCTTACCAATAGAATGGAGATCTTTATTTTTATTGAGAACCGACATCAATCCCGCATTTCGTTGACATGTGAAATGTAACCAGATCGAGACATGACATTATCTATAGACTTGTTCGATCCTTGTAACAAGATTACAAGAAGCGAGAGTCTACTGTGAAGATCAGACTTCCTGTCTTTAGCTACTATACTCGTCAGACGATGGGGCTCTACTTTTTATTTGCTATATCATAAATAACTTCATTACCAAAATAATGACAAACTATAACAATTTTATGGTATTTTGAAGTGATGTAGTCTGTAGTGCACACTAAACGTCTAAAGCTAAATGGTGAGCCATCCATTGCAGTTATGCGAGTTGACGTATGCGTGTGAATATGAAGGCTATAATGTCATACTTTTTAAAAGCTTCATATACAGCTTTTGATACATCCCATTTCAATTAGTAGGAATTATTTCAGCGATCTATATTAATCATTACAGAGATCGGTGAGATAAATGAACAGTTCAGCTTCCATTGATGGTATTTATCATACATATTATAGAATACTGTTTGAAAAGTGTATGTAGTTATAACATGATTTAAAACCTTTTTCACGTTCTGCACGCATAAGGTGGAAAAGTATCCTTACACTTTCTTGGTTTGCTTCTGGGTTTATGTGATTTGGGGTTTACTAGTTATAACCACCAAACCTCGCATTAGTGAGTACAACTTTCCAAAGTTTTGTGAGCTCGTTGCGTGCTTGGCCCAAGATAATACATGCCGACTGAAACTCGTTATCAAAAGGACATTTCGATAATTGCTTCAAATACATTACTTGAAAAGTTGTGTGAAGTTTCAAGTAGGTGTGCCCGCAGCCCGATTAGAATATGACGGAATAATTTACATCAGTCATTACATCGAGAACGATGCCAGGTCGCCGTGGGCAGTAATGTCATAATTATGATTTAAATTGGTTCTTTAAGTTGAGAGCGATTGTAGCATACATGCAATATTTGTGATTTGTGGTCATTGTGAACCTAGAAGTGATTCTAAAAATTTTATCCGACCGAGTCTCGGCATCGAGATTATGAAGTTGACTTACATTTTGGAGTATGATTCCATTGCAATTGCTCCTATAGCGGCTATCGTAACACAAGTTTTCTAAACAGAACTTCATTATCCAATTACATGCCCCGGCCGATTTGAGCTAACTGCATGCTCACAGCGTTAATTGTTATTTTTGTTACTTGATCCGTATTTGTTTACTAAATGATAAATCCATGAACAAATACGTGGTCTTAACAAACAAATAAACAAACAAAATATAAATTTAAATTTAATTAAACAGTTTGACCTGACGTGGCCTTGGGGTAGCTGAATTGACACGAGTAGCTCGAGCTCAAGTTGGGGCAAACTTGTATCACGGTTGGTACCGCAAACACACGGATGCCATATAAAGCCAGGGTTGCTGGGTTCGATTCCCAGTCGTAAACTTGTCCTACAATTGGCCCCATATATTTATACGTGTTAACGTATTACCATAAAACATGAGTCGAGCGTTTATGAAAGGGTTCGTCCTTTGAGTAAACGAAAGCTTAGCCTAATACTTCACGAACAATATTATTCAACTGCAAAAGAAGAGAAGTGGATGTGGAAGATCAGCGTTTACAAACCCGAATTGCTTATTCAAACATAAAGTTTAAACAGTCTCTTTCATCTTGAAACTAAAACTGAAAATCTTAAGGAGGAACTTCGGGAAACGGAACTCGACGAGACTGGATCGTCTTCGTCTCAGTCGGAAACCATCTTAGCGCTTCGCTCACGATCGTAACAAATCCGCGATTCCCATTCCATTGAGCGCCCCGGGTATTCCGCGCTGTTGTTTATGCAAAGTGAGATCATCTTAATAAATTACAGAGACATCCATAACGCAAAAGCTTTTATTTAAAACGAATGCACGGGCATGCATTACGAATACAAATAGATATCCGTAGCCCATTTCTCCTACGAGATGTGGTCGTAATTTTACGTCTGTCAGCCATGCCTGACGATGAGTAATTACAGAGGGACTTCTTGACCGAGATTACGGAGTTTTGTTTCGTAATTTAGGTAATCCATTTTAGTCTTGAGGCAGAATAGGGAGGTATGTTATTATCTGGTAACCATATACTGCATTCTCGCCGTAAGGGGTCCGTGGAGTGGAGAAGCATGCGCCCCGACAATAGATTGAGCTGTGGAGACAGAAGTGGTAGATTATGTGGTATTTCGTCATGTTATCAATCTGGCTGCTGTTTGAACTTATGGAAATCTAGTTTTGGAGTCAAGTCGGTTTAATATTGTATATAAACAGCTGACACAATACGAACTTTATCTCAATTAATATTACTCCAGTTGCTCTATCGTCATAGAGACGAGCTGGAAGCTGACTGAATTCACTTACCATAATTAGTCATTAAGCAGGAACACAAAGCACTTCCTCTAAGATCATTTATTTTGTAGTGAGTCGACTATGTAAAGGGTTCGGGCCATGGGGGTGTAAGGGGGTGGGTGGGGGTGGTGGGGCATAAACATCTATCAACAAATTCCAGTTCATCTCTATCAACAAGGCTTTTCCAACAACTTAGATTCAACAATATAGGCCTAGCTTTATGACGCATCTGAGTTACAGAAGTTTCATCTAGATACGCGTAGAGCGAGCGACAGTTTGTGGTTGTATGCGTCTCTATTAATGCAGTAATGGGTGCGATATGCGCCGCTGTTATTACGACCGTACATGCGGGCGTCGCTATAACAGCTCAATGGTAGCACATCCACCTTGGACAGCAGACTGGCGGGTGTTAGTATCAGCAGTGAGTTTACTACACTAATAAATTCAATGGTACCAGAGTTGTGAAAATGTTTGGTCAGGTCTAAATTAGTTTTTCATTTACGATCAACAAAACAAAAAAAATCTAAAAAAATAATGTTTGGAAGTATTTAAAGGGGTGGGGGTGGGACTGGAAGATCTCTTACTTGTAGGTTACAATACAAGTAAGATGAAAGTGAAACACATCCTGACTGGAGTTCACCTTATCTAAACCCTGTTACTGAGCTGCTGCTATGGTTCTCTGACATTATGTTTTAGGGGAGCTTCCAAGTGTGCAATAAAACCACGTCTTTATGTTGTCGCACAGAGAAGGTCCCAGCCTCTAAATTATATGAAGCATAGGGCAATAATGACAACTCCGTGGCTTTCGGGTAGGCCGTGGAAACGAATGACGCGTCTGCTAGTCATAAGCTGATAAATAACACTTTAGGCCACTGTTTAGAGTGCTGTATACATTTCATGACATTTTACGAGTGGAAATTTGGGGAGAAAAATTGCATCGTTGAATCTTTTTAGCATCAACCACGGATTACATGGGTTGTTATATGGATGAGTATTACTGAAACGATTTGATTTGCTATACAAGATTGGTCCAACATCTAAAAACATACAAAACTTAATTTCCCTGGTTACGTATGGTCCTATTTCAACGAACACACGTAATTCGATTAAATCTTGACATTGGTTTAAATGATTAAAGAAGTTACGACTTACCACTACCGTTCTAATAATCATCAACAACAATTTTGGCCACTTTGAGTTTGAACCCTTCAAGATAAATTGGAACACTAACTTTTACTTTAAAACAAAAGTTTCTTACACATTTTCCATGGTTGAAACAAATCATTTGGAAAAAACCCACACACAACATACGAATAAACTAGAATAAAGACACCTTGTTCAATGTCGTTCACTACGCGAGTGTACAGTTATTAAAACAAAACATAAAAAAGTGTGAAACATTTTATCTTGCGTGTTTTTAACTCAACACATTACAAAAAAATGAATTATTTTCATGCCCACATCAAAATGCAATCCAATAAACCACCTCTACCGCGACAAGAGAGCGCGATCGTCATAGTTTCAGCTAATGCAATTTTAATGTCTGGCACCTCGATTTACATTCTTGAATAAAACGCCACGTTTATCTCCAGCCTGCCCATAAAATAATGTTCTGTTTTATCGATGCCGTTAAATCAATCTTCGTCCCAGTTTGTCCTAATGAATCAGCTAAAACGCACAACATTTCGCGAGCGCGTATTCACTCGTTACGTGGTCAATATCGCGGCTGGCCCGTTGGGAAATCATACAAATTTGAATATTTTACCGTCACTGCTCGTGAACGAATGTCAGGTATGAGAAAACAATATTACGGCAAGAAGCCTCACGTAAAAAAACTGTCAGAAACCTCATTAGTCCATAGCGATCTCGTCATCAGTGGCGTACGTGTATTTGCTGGACAGTTTCACGGCCGGGATATAGACGCCGTGATTGTAACACAATTAATAAGATAGATGATGCGCCGAGGTGTTCCGCACACTTTGAGTCATCCATACTCCGATAATTGACAAGATAATTTAACAAAAGTAATTAAAACGTAAACAAGGGTATCGACCCCCGAATAATTACATCTTTGTGATCACATAAAGCGTTACTCTCTGATCTTATTATGAGGATCCACGGTTCCCTGAACACACGTTTCAGCGAATACTGACTGGTATACTGCAATAAATAAACGTTGTTATGGTAAATGTTTTCACTTCTATAACGTTGTCACATTGGTATTTCCTTTCGCACTGCCTTGCCTCGCAGTGCCTTGTTTACCTTTACTGACCAAGCTATGTAGCAAACAGTTCTTTGGGATAATAGCCTATGCAATAACCGTGTGTAAACGTGCAAAGCTCGACGAAAGAACTAAAAACAAAATATGAAGATTTTTAAACCCAAAAACCGAAATATTTATATAACTATAAACAACCAAGGTTCACTTAATCGCCACTAGCAGTGGGCGAAGAAAAGAAAAGAAATCTCAAAAATGCATTTAGGATGCCAATACAAAACCGCGTTACTATCTGAATGTGCATGAGCATGATCGATGCTGTGCTTTTTGTCATTTCTGAAAGGGTTGCAACGATCTAACTTAGGAGTTCGACGAGCCTCCGCTAGGACCTCAAGAATTTGCATGCGCAGTGTCAGTGAGTAATTGAACTAGAGATTTCTTTTTCCGACGCTCATCAGAGGCGTATGCAGGAATTATGATCGATAGCCAACGGTTTAGCCGCGGTCGCTTAGCCGGTTCCCATACGAACAC
The DNA here is from genome assembly GCA_945910005.1 of Isoperla grammatica. Taxonomy (NCBI): domain Eukaryota; kingdom Metazoa; phylum Arthropoda; class Insecta; order Plecoptera; family Perlodidae; genus Isoperla; species Isoperla grammatica. Next base: position 42,939,781 of record OX246737.1, on the reverse strand, counting down.
CGAAGTTAAGCAACCTCGGGCTAGGTCAGGAGGTGGATGGGTGACCACTCACCTCTGAAACACTAGTTACCGTTGGTTAGAGCAGATTGGAGGGTTCGAAAGCTTGTGTAACAGCTTCGTTCTTCTCGTCAACTGCTCGGCAGTCCAGGTTAGTGGAGGAACCTATATGACTGGTCAAAGTTACACCGTCCTTTCGGATGGGACGTAAAGCCGGTGGTCCCCTTGGTACTTTTCGACAGGAGTAGGCTACGTGCCGGTACCAGGCTTCCCCTCCTCCCTTCCTCATTATCATTCATCAATCATCACTCATCAGGCTAAAGAGGGCATTGTGCCCTACACTGGCCTTAATTACAATAAAATAAAATAAAATATGATCGATAAAGCATCTTCATTAACGTAGACTGATCATAATTTAATGAAGGCTGCTTTCGTAAATTGTATAACTACCAATCGTCATAGAACGTATTATGTGTAAACCGCTTAAACTTGGTGGAATACATTATACAAGCAATTTACACTCTTGGCTACAAGTAGCCCCAGAACAGAAACCAGAGTTCGAACCCATTGACGTGGTAGCAACTCGGAGTTCTGGTTTCGAGTCTCCGCTAAGGTTTGTTTTGTAACTTTTGGCTTTCACGCCATTAAGGATTCTGAAGTGTCTTCCGTGGTCGTACATAGCGGCAACTGTGGTCACCTCAAACCACAGCCACATAAACTGAGTGTGGTGAGTCTGTCACAAACTACGGATCACGGCAATCATTTACATGACAACGTCTCAGTGTGATAACCCGTGTGAGTAGAGGATCCAGTTTCTCCTGTAAGCGAGGAGCGTTATCCTCTTTCAAACATTTCATGAGTTCACCGTATAATGTTGTATGCTGCACGGATTGTATTCGGACGTAAACGCATTAAATCACAATATTAGCTGTCACAACTTTTTAAACCAGTGACAAGTGTGTTCCTTTGTAATTCGTTGTGACAAGCTGCCACAACTTTTTTTATCACTTGTTTCCTGCTCCACACGCCTGACGCCTTGGTAGGGACAGAGCTACAAGCAAGCAAAGGAAAGCGGAGATAGCATACGTTGAGTATCTTAGTACTTTTCTGCTTTCCTGAAATATTAATATTTTTGTCATTCATAGTTATTGCAAAATATTTTTAGTCCGGTTATTCTTTACACAACTTTGTGTAACAGAAACAAATAGTAGTAAATGCAATTGCTATAATTTCCAAAAAAAAAAAAAGCAATTTTATATAGCAATCGTATAGGCTTACAACAATCCATGATCTAATTATTTTTGGCGTAAGATTTCTCTAGATTTTTAATTGGCTGCTTTAATAGGCTACTAACAGCCGAATACACTTATGCCCCCTCTCACAATAGGACACCCCTTGTTACTACGCAATGGGTTTGTGCCAAACACACCAGCCTCTCTTCAGCCACACAAAACAACATCATAATAATAATAATTATTATACTGGTTCAACAAAATTCTACAACAATTCGGAGAAGGAAATTCAATAGAAAAGTTCCTTTGGTTGTAAGCCTGCACCTTTATTTAGGAACACTAATGTTTGAATACTATGCACTCTTATCTCTACGGTTGTGTGTTCCTTCCTTCTGGGTCTCACTGGGTTTTCATCGAACTATTGGCAGATAAAAGCGGACTGCTCGATCGGCTAAGCCGTTGTCCTGTTCTATATATATACTACATTGAAAATCTATTCAAAGTCACTAGAGAACGGCTCTGTCGTAGTGGATTGGTTCTGGAATAGAAACGAAGTGAGTGCTTTGCCCATGCAGCAAAGTGACGTACGTGTCAATGCCTATTTGCATTTTTAGATTGGTGCTTATGCAAATCGAGGTAGTAATTCCATCATACAGAAGCTGCGCAAGTGATTTATTTCACGCCGTTTATTCCCCACTTACTCACCACGCGCGCTGCCGGTCAACCGACAATTAACTATCCTTTTCAACTGCATGGTTACGTTTTTCAGCCGCAAAATGCGAATATCATAATCACACTAAAAACTAGATGATTACCTTTGTGAGGGCTCGGTCAAGTTACTCTTTACGAGTTTCAATCAAAATTTTAATAATCTGTTATCTTGTGCATGTAAAGCTTATTTTTTCTTTCACAAACATACGGATGGCTTCAAGCGACGCCCGGAATAAAAATGATATCGCATTCCACACACAGCACAAATAACTCCAGTTACTGTGACGTGTTTCACGTTATTTGCTAACCTGCATTTTGCGTTATAAATAACTCGAATGTGTATACTTCAAGTTTAGTTGTTTTAGGAACAGAACATAGTAAAATATTGGAAGATAAATCCCAAACTACTATAGCGACAAACCGGCGATAAATATGTTCATCTATACCGGAAACGTAAGCCTCTTAAATTTCTGACCCGATGTAATCTAAAACAAAACTATAACAAATTGTTATGAATTATTAAATAATAATGAAAATGGCATTCGCATGGTCGACACACATGAAAATATGTGACAGTTCATAATGATACTTTAGAGATCTACTCTCATACTATTTGAAAAACGCTTAATTATTTCCATCGACCTACTAAGACTGTAATTTGCATTGATATTCCAGTCCACATGCGAAAATATTCGGTGAGTCCTAATAAACGCATTGGAAGAATATAACCATAAACTAATTATTTTTGGTCTTATTGTTGGTGTGTATCTCTTTTACGAGTTCTGTACCTCGTACCATATGTCTTGTGCAAGGACTAACCATCCCTTATATACGGAACACATTTAATTGAGACTAGATTCCCGAGTGTACGTCTATGTAGTATACACACAGATAAAACAGTGGAAATAATAAGTATCTATACATATAATAATATACATAAAGATAAGAGATTAACTGTCAGTTATGCCATTTGAATTTTCGCATCGAGCAAAATCGCATTGTTTCAAATTCGTGTGGCAAAAGTAAATGGTTATACCTTCAGAGCCTGTTCGCGATGGGACAGCATTCGCCTTGAATTGTGCTCCCCGTCGCGAGTCGAACATCTTGTATCAAACTCGTGATGCTCATGCACGCTCCATACACTCCCGGCGACATCCCGACATCCCGACATCCGTGCGTGCGTGCGTGCGTGCGTGCGTGCGTGCGTGCGTGAGTGCGTGAGTGCGTGAGTGCGTGCGTGCGTGCGTGCGTGCGTGCGTGCGTGCGTGCGTGCGTGCGTGCGTGCGTGCGTCATAACGGCGACCTGCGGGTCCATTTTTACACAAATCGTATCTGTCCCATTGTGCAAATGCTCTACGAATGACACTATAAATTCTCTTTGCGATGTGATTTATATGCGAAAGCGGGCGAAAGCCTATATTTTGTTGAGCATATCTGTCCGGTTGGCTGTGGCCGACGGGACCAACAAATAATCAATGCCGAGGCGTTGTCTGCAGGCTACGGTGCACGGTGTGTGTTTCTGCGATGTCGTGTGTAACTTCACTCGTTCACGTCAGCAGAAAACAAAACGCGGTTTGCGATTTAGATTAATTTTAGCAGCATTACCGGTCCGCCCGCCCGCCCGCCCGCCCGCACGCATACACGCACGCACATACGCACTCACACCATCTCATCGTACACGAGCAGGATTTTTAATTTAAAAACAAGATGACTACATCTTTTTGTTTCAAACTCTCAACTCTCATCTGAAGGCCATTGTTTATTGCATACCGGTGGTTTTGTATTCTCATATTTTATATTTATAACCATTCGTGGAAAGTGTTGAAATTGAGCAACTAGAGCAGATATTGTATACGGAAAGTGAATTATTTATTGCGAAAACATGATGAATATTTGAGTCGGTTCGTGCCAATGAATTTTAAATGACAATTAGCTGTTGCCATAGTAACTAAATTAAGCTATAGAAAATAAACTCACTTTCTTGTAGTATCCTTTGAGGCGATATTTTAGAAGGAGGGCTATAAATATGAAACAGTAGAACTTGTAAAAACTTGTACTCGGGAATTAATACTCTACCATAGAATCTTAACACATGGCTTTACATAACGTGGAAACGTCGATAAATGATGTATGTGGCGTTTCAGTGGGCCCAATTCTCCCTCGGTCATTTTCACCGCGCTCCCTGCCAAATAAAGGTGTATTGATTCTTGCCAAATTCAGCGTCGAATTGTTTTTATTCTTTTTGTGTGGAGGTTTAAGGCATTGGGGCGTCCTAGTTCATTTATCCTTGGTAACCCTTTAATGGAGGCGAGTGTCCTCCTCTTTCACACGCATTTATCGCCTCTCCCTCGCTCCACGCTCGCTGGCAACGAGCACGGGCCCACAACTTCCTGTCTTCATTAAGTCAACACATTGGCCTTACAACAACGTTGGTGTCATTTCAGAGGGAGACATTTACATGTTAATAGAGCGGTATTTATGTTTTAGATTGGCTTCTTTTATACATTTACTCGTTTTACTGTAAATTGTCATTACTATAAATAATTAAAACAATGGAGTCTAAGAAACCTATTGTTATACACATGGTGTATACACAGCTATTTATTTTCTAAGCACAAGACGGCGAATTAGACGCTTCACAAGGAATACAATAAAGTTATAGAGAAACACATTTTTTTCGTCATGACATCGATCAACACATTTTATCGTCCATGACACCGATCAACACATTTTATCGTCCATGACACCGATCAACACATTTTATCGTCCATGCTCATCGATCAACATTTATGATATCGATGAATTATGTTCTGTTAAACATTGTCATATTTTCGATGAACAATTAGTTTACACCTTCGGTTGTTATTGGTTCATTAATCAGCACTGTTTAAAGTTGTTTTAATTGCGATTGTATGTATTGACATGTTATTGTATAACAGCGCTAGTGGCAGTTCTGACAACCGCGAGAAAGTGTCCTGCACGATACTGAATAACTATCGCAACATGATGATTAAAACACATTGTGAAACAAACGAAACTCGGAAAATAGATTCAAAGTGGGCTTAGTTTGGAAAAATTCGAACTAAAGCAAACATAGAGCCATGGAAACTTCTGTATCGACTCTGGTAGAACTTAAACTTCAAAACACGTGTTTTTTTCAAAGTTAATTTGCGTTCATTCTAAATCTATGGAAACGTTCATGTCGCTATATGTTGGGCTATAAGCGAGTTTCAGAAATAGTTAACAAATACAACGCATACATGAAAATGTTAACTCCTTTTTTGTATTTCCAGATACTTTTACACTCGAGTGATTTCAAATAATAAACGAAACAAGTTTGGGGGTAATAATTAAGAATATGTGTGCCACTTTTTTTTAACATTTTAATAACAACCGACAATATTGTGTTATTTGTGTTAAATTCACCAAAAAAAACAAAACAACAAGATAAATAAACAAAGGTACGGTATAGCACTTAACACATGATTATCGTAAATAAATGATCTTAGTTTGTACATTTTTTTATTGGCATCGTCGTTATTAAAACACATTCAAATCTTGATTACCAAACTACATTAATTCGTGTATGTTGTGTTTCAAGGCCCTGCTGACTGGCGAATGTGGGTAGTTTCGTACATTTGAGTTATTATTTAACATTATGTAATTGCTTTTCTAGTTTTCCGATGTAGCCAATGTAACTTTTATTCAAAACTGTCCCCTAGAGATATTCTCACACATAACTAATAAATTGGATTTATTGCACTAAAATCTATTATGTTTAATCGGGTGGCCTACTTTACAGAAACGCGAACAACGCTATCTATGGGAAGGTAATCATTCGACAATCTTGAAAGATAATCCTGAATGAAATGTTGTCCAGATCTCTCTGTTCCGAGGGTATCTCGGTCCTTGAGCGCCACCTCAGCTAATTCAGACGAGGCCATGCAGCACTAGTTTCAAACAAAAGCTCACAAGTGCTATTGGCACGTATTATTCAGGCAAAGGTCGAAAAGGAGAGGGAATTATAGCCTCCCATTGACGGTCGGGTTGGGGTAGAAGCTTTATGCGTTCGTTCAAACAGAATTTCTCGATGAGGCACCCCTTTTTAGCGGAAAAAAAAAACACTACTTTAAAGGAGATAGTGCGAACATCGTGCGCTAGCTGGACGAAAACACTGGGGTAGTTATTTACTGTACAATATCAACCAGCAAGATACGCAGGGCGCATCTAATCAATCGAGATAAATGGATTCGCGCCATGTCATACAAACCGTGGGTGTCATTATTATTAGTCACAAGCTGAACGCCGATATTATTCGCATAACCAACAAAGTTAGTAAGCTGAAACAGGACACACATAATAACGACGAAACGAATCTCTTCCATTCACTCCACAATGAGTTTATCAAAATAAATATGTACAAACGAGAACTAGGAACGTTGTTATTCAGTTTTTCAGTTAGTCGTAGCTGCGTCTATTGTAACCGACAAACACTCGTCAACATATTGACATGACAGATGAGAAACCTACACATTTCTATACACATTTCGTGTAATATGAGCATTGAACACTGTTCATCGAAAGTAGTTAGTTATTAGGCGAGAGGAATTCCCTGCATGAAATGTTACGTTGACCGTGGTGTGTAGCTAGATAATTAAATATTATTAATGCAAACTGCGGGGGCGAGTCAATCTTCTTTTGACCCGTTATCCCCCCCCCCCCCCCCCCCCACTTGGGTCACATGAGCTCGTCTGTGGTTGACAAGCGACCTCTTGATACCAGCGCCAGTGATGAGTGAAATATACTACACTGTGGTAATGCGAGTGGTTACATCATTCATAACTACTTGCGCAGAGGTAATATTTTGTTATGTGTCATCATTCACTCTCTGAGATGACTATCCCATGAATTTACAAGTGTGCATCTATTATAGCAGTAGCTAGTAGCTATATAGTTGTGCTAAATAACGACAATATTTACAATAAATACATTGCATTCAATAACAACATTTGGGAATGATGTGGGGCTAGATATTCTCAATACAATACACAATATGCAAAATTTACTCTGTACTGATAAAATTGGAACATTTCAATTTCTCAAAGTTACTGTTTGATCAAATCGGAAAAATTATTTAATTATTATTTATTTTTTATTTGTATGGATAATAATTATGATTATATTTATTTATTAGTATTATTTTCTAGGATATCTGTAATGTTAATTATATTTATCACATATCATTCTAAAATGTTGCTTTTGAATAAAGTATAAAAATTACAAAAAAAAAACTTAAATTCTCTCGGTGTTCAAACTATTAGTGTCGAACACTCGTAAACGAGAAAATTGGAAACGGATTTTAGGATACCGAATATAAGCTATGCAATAACATAGGGATATTAAATTAATTAATTGTGTGTTTACATTAATTAAAACAACTAGATCCATACTCCACATTTTGAATCACACTTGAAGTTTAATCACCTTTTTCGTAATAAGAATGGGATCACCAGAACGTGCTACTTCTCGGATTTAGATCCGAAATGGTTTCAGAATCATACTCCACACCGAGGTTCGTGCGCTTCTCACCGGTTTATAGGTACATATATAAGCGCTAGTAATTGTTCTACTCTGACACACCATCTGGAGGTTGCCCGCGCTCATTTGTAGCAGCTATAAATTTAGCGTGGCGTACCCGACCCGTCTTGAAGCTCAGCTACGGACGGGGACACATTTACGGTTCAACTCTGTCTCCCATTTCAAGACACGGTGAACAGTTCCAATCGTGTCTGGGCGCAATGGCAAGATCGGTAAAGATATCAAACTATCGGGACATGTTTCATTTCAACACTGAAGTTTTGCAAACATATAATTTAGAAATTATAATTAGGTGGTCTTAATTAGTACTATTAGAGTCTACCCCTTTACTCTGCGAGGGTGTGACATTTCTTCTATCGTGTTCCCTATTATACCCACGCTCGCATTCAAAGCACCCGGGACCGCCGCTACAAACGCCGTTGTCGAGCATTAGAAGTAGCGCTTGCAATAGCGGTGAATGTATGATGGGCGAAGCACACATTTTCAGTATTGTTGATACATTTCAATTCTATGGTACGTACTACTACTAAACTTTACTATTTTATTGAAATTTCCTAACGTAACATGAAATATCATAATGGAACATTGAAGATTAACAAAAGGTGTGGAACACAAATTAAATTTATTTATTTATTTATTTAATGTCTATCCTATTCAGTTATAAAAACTGATTTACAAATAGCACGACATTAATTATTAATGTATTTATACCTCTATGCAAGACGTATTATAAAACTAAAATAAGCCATTTTACCACTACCTCGTCTGCCACTCAAAACACAATAATAAATCATATGATAATACAATATAAAATTATATGAGAACACCGGGGAAAGATAATAAAAATAATTATAACCTAACAATACGAAGATCTAAGAATAATTACACATACAAAATCGAAAATAGCAAACAGAACCAGGTAGTACATAAAAGGATAGTATAAAACATGTAAATATAATATATAGTTAGTGCGAGTCTGCTATCGCAAGGCTACGCGACTGTGGGTATACCTACGTCCGACGGTGAATCATATGTTTGAAGTGTAATCTGAGAAGGGTTCCGTCGTTGATAGAAAAGGGAAGGGCAAAGATAGATATCAAGATTGGCGTTTTTGTGGCTTTGCCTTGTAATGAACCTGGTGCTCCGACTCCGCGGTAGGTTAGTGTTGTAATACGATGAGACTGAGACAGAACGTGATGATGGTGGTGGCATGGAAACCTCTCTCTCTGAATAGTTCTTGTTGATGTTGGTATGCAACGCAATTCGTCAGTAGAAGAAAAACCAAATAGTTGGTGGTTTCAATGTAGAAATGAAGAAAATTGATTGCTTTACTCGTAATTTACGTGTTACTATGTTACCTTCAAATATTGTCTAGCATTAGTGTGATCGTTATAAACACAATCGGGTAGTCCGACACTATACAAATCGAGATATTCTTTAATGTTACAAGCACAATATATAAAATTATTTAAATACTTATGGCCATTGTATAACACAAGGATTGAATCCCTTTGGGGACAATGTAACAAAATACTTCCCTACAGTCATTAACATCATAATAACAAAACGTTCTTTTGAAATAATTGAAAATATTATTAAAAATATGCCTTTATTGTAGAATCGTTTCAAATTGTGTTTTGAACTATCAACTTGCGAATTCGGATACACGATAGATACATCTTAATTATTTCCTGTGGTTTTACAACATCAATAAATGCATCACTGAATAAGTTAGTATTGTTTTAATTTAAAAAACAAAGTCGCATTCCACAGAGGCTAATTGAAATTACAATTGAAGACATTGGAAGTCCATATGTTTTAGTATTGGTACACATTTATTCTCTCATAGATAATCTTGATCAGTGCCTTATTTAGTCGGTTCAAACATAGTTTTGATACGAAACTAACAACAAATGCATAATATGCCTTAAACAGAAGGAATGTTTTCATGGATGACATATTTTAATGGTGTTAAAATGGTGGGTCAGTCGAAACTTCTTTTTCATGGTAATTACGCGTGTTGTAAATAATAGAACGAGTTGGTCATCATAACTATTGTTTATTACTCGGGACTGTTTTTCAACCATTTCGTAATTCTTTCGGTCAACATCGACAAGATAACATCTCATCAACAACATATATTTCAAACAAGATCTCTTGGCGGATAGCTCTGACAACTTACTTCTTGATTACAGCTTTGAATACCTGCTTCTATTGGTTTATTTATTACGTTGAAAAAGTAGAAGATGAAGTTATTTAATATGCCCAGATTCCTGCAGGTGAGTCGCACTCTACGTGATATATCAGTAAACAATTCCTCAGGGAGCCCGGACGCAGTCGTAAGCAATCTTGGCCCACGCAGTGTGTGGAGATATTACCTAATGAAGTTAATTTAGTCAGGTTGCGTGGAGATCTTGTAAGGGTTCCCCTCTGTTCTCGACGTGCCTGACCATATCCACGACAGAGAAGTTGCGCAACTTTGCGTCACCCGGTACGAGTAGAGCAGGTACACATATTGGGGCTAACCAAGACGATGCACGGATTACAGTTGAAGTGGAGTGATGAATGAAAGGATAATCTTAAGATAATCGCAGTTTCTTTTATTGTATTCCGCTATATATCCTTGTAGCATGCTTTTATTTTTTATTTTTTATTATTATAATAAAGTCATGAATTTAATTACTTTTATATTATTTGCATTCCTTTCATTTCGTGTCTGGCTACTTCCACCAGTGTTGAATCTACTCTTGATGACGTCATTATAACACAGAAGGAGAACTGCACTAACAACAAACAACAATTACAACAATTGTTCATAAAAGTATGTTGAGTATTTTGTTTTGACCTTAAAACGTACAGTAGAAAATGCAGATTTGTCCTCGAAACACAGATAAAATAGAGGGACATATCCAATCAGTGAGCACAGCATGAAATAAAACATAATCAAAGATAATTCGCTGTAAGTGGGGGTAGCAGCAAAGCAGGTAGCGAAGCCGCCCAGTAACAACAATATATATGTGCCGTGATTAACGTCAAACTCAAATGGGCGGACGGTATCATTATGAATCATGATTACTGATCAGTATGATTTTACCCACAACCCACAATCAAGCCGCCAAAAAATGCTAACAAAGCATGGCCAGGTATAGAAACGCGAAAGAGAATCTGACAATTTTTTATTTGCTACCGTTCGCACCAGCATTCCCATCCCATTTCAAGCCCTTTATCGGCCGTACGTTCACCCTTACATTTTTGATAAGGGATTTTACCGCAATCCCCCAGAGGCGGACTGGGAAACGCATATTTACCCCGTGCTTCATCACGCATTATTTTGCACATTGTATTAACACCCACTTCAGTAAATATCTTGGATAAACATTTCTGCACATTTTTTTTTTTTAGTTATTATTGTCCATCACGGTAGACAAAATAAAGATCCATATAAGGTGAATGCTCAGGATGCACGAGGGAGTGAGGGGAAATGCGGAACAAAGGAATCACGCTCCCCGTGTGTGGTCCTCCGCTTCTCTGTGTCTTGAGGTGGAGTGGTCACTGGACGTATACGTCATTAATGTGTGTGGCCGAGCGCCGAGCACCGCCCGGTAGGGCTGTGTGATTAACATTTATATTATACCAAACTTTATGCCCAGCCTGCCTGGCTTAGGGCGAGTGCACACGTTTTGAATGTGGCAGACAATGACACAGTAGATGCTCATTAAGGTAGATGAGAGGGGGCGGAAACAAAAGGAAAGGACAGATTTCTTATAGCGTTTCTGTGCTTTATATTTAAATTACTTTCAGCCACGTACAATGCAACGGTATTACCATTGCGGCTGGGAAATAATAGTGACTTTGTATTTGCTAAAAGATAGTTCCACTTTGCAGAGCGTCGTGTGAAAGAACAATGCATAACGGAGTGTATTGAGTGCTCTTCTTCTTATGCCATGGAATGACATGGAATTAATAGGCTGGTATACTGAGAGAAACTACTGAATACACAGTCGATGTGTGATAGTTTTGCTCATTTCAATAATGATCATTTCAAGTACAAATGCTACCACGTAGAATATTGCACCAATTTAGCATAGCATGGTATTTTGGAAATATTTAGCATACGTAGGTACTAACAGTACGTTTTATTATTTTTCCAATTGCCGAATTTTTGTTTCCTTTTTATTAGGTAGCTTTGTTTGTGGTAACAAATATTTGGAGTTATATTAAACATGTAACTCTGATATATAATTAGTGGAAGTCATAAACAAACATGCCGTACAGTAAGTTAGTATTTTTCAATTAACGGCGTTTGTCTCGTAAAAATACTATAATTGATTTACCATATACTCAATCTTCCACTGGGTTAGTAATTTGAAACAAAAGTTGGTTGCAAGCTGGGCATGTCCCAATATTGGAACATTACCGCCAGAGGTTGGTTCATAAATTACGTTCATTAATGAAGCAATAAATAAAATGTTTGTCAGGGTATAACACACGTCGGTTCTCTACGACGCTAGTTGCTGGCGTTTTAGACGAGTATTCATCCAACTTTGTAATTTGAAGATTAGATGGTCTTGAGGGGTTTGATCTCCTTTTTGAAATATGAACCAACCTAGGCGAATTCATACGACCAATTAATAAATACCTCTGCAAAGTGAGTTGTTAACCGACTAATTGTTTCATACAAATGTAAGTCAAATGTAATTTAGGCTATTTTAGAACATTTTTTTATACCCATAAAATAAAACTAGTACAAAGCGAAAAAATGGGCTCGAATATGTTTTAAAAACACACTTTTTTTACAACGCACACACTCAGTATTACGTTTTATATTCACCTTACCCGACAAATATTATTAGTGATACTGATACAAGACGAAAGATTGAAAGTTCATACTTATTGACCTACATTAGGTTTGAACTAAAAATATCTACAACTATTTTTCAAATACGAATTTTGTTCATTCGCCAGTATAACAACCATTTGTACCAGTTCATGAAAAAATGTATTTACCAACAATTATTAAAAGTGTGTTTCTTTCCAAACCTCATCGCATAAAAAAGGTGGACTAAAGCATCCACAAAATTTGAACTTCCACTTTTCATCTTTCTCGCAAATGATAGTTTTCTGTAACGTGAATGTAAAGCGTAACATTGAGGACATGCGCGTTTTTCAAATAGTGTACTATTTGTTATATATTTTAGCATTGCATTATTCCCTATTTAACGTTCACTCTTCATAACTTTCTTTATATGGATATTTAAAAAAGAAAAACAGTTGCTGATAAAGTGTTAACATTCATTTCTTTAGTAATAACAAAAAGCAAAGACAACATTCAAAGTTGTTTGGAAGTTCCAACCATGTCGTTTCTACCAACTCCAAACAAGTAGTCTACTGATTAAATTGAGGATAAATCTTCACATTTGACTAATCTGAGCTGTATTCACTTTCAAATATGCAGATAATAGTTATGTGAAACGGGTCTTAGTGGAAGGAAACGAAATGAAACGGTTGAGTGAACTAAAATACTCCTGGACGAAATTCAATCTGAATTAATCTCATAAGCCTTGTATACAAAATGATGTTCAGAGAGAGGACAATACCATACTTGCCGTATCATCAGAATGGCGCCGCCAGGATTCTAGCTATAGCCTTGAGCCCAAGTAACTTAGGACACTCGAATCTTACCTGCAACAAAGAAAGAATTATGTTATTCGTTTCATCTAGCGAAGCCACACAATTCAATTTAAACACCCGTATATATACTTCTAGACCCGAACGCAACTGTCAGCAGCGCACACAAAGCCTTCCTGTCTCGCACAATAGTCTCAATTACCCTTATTGTTGGCGGTCGCCCTGGCTTCACATTTAATTAAGTCACTACAGCGCCTTGTAACTACAAATACATTGTTGGTGTTAAAGCGACTATAATGATATCGTTGTGAAATGCGTCAACGATATCACTTGTCACTATCATAATAATGAATGAGGTATTATGTAGGAAAGAGGTGGAAAGAAAACGAGAAGTCGGCACAAAAGGTAAGTAATATCAGTGATGAGAGCGAAGGAAAAATGTAGAGAAAGAAAACACTAAAGAATTATACCTCTTTAACAAACAACCAAGTGGTTCAGGAATTTAATGTAACATTATGTTCTACTAAAATTGTTTTATAAATATAGTTTAATGTATATTTAAATTAAATTCAGCTTGAGACTGAAATTGAGCTCTTAAAAAAATGAAAAAAAGTTGATGGTTTTTTATTGTTAGATAAAATAAGTTTGTAAAAGGTTTTAATTAATTCGCAGTTCTACTGAATTTTTCTAAATACATCTTACTTGTGGTTCTGTAATACAACTTTATCTTTGCGTATTGGGGAAACAAAACAAACACATTAATATACTAATCATCTTTTAGATTTGTGGTACCTAATAAAAAGCATGTGATATTTTTCTGAACATTTCAGACCCACTCATATGAGAAATGTAGACGCCATTCTTAATCAGATATGAATATCTTGGTATGTGAATGCGTTTAATAAATAGTAAAAAATTAATGCATTTTTCTTTTATTGGAGTTTTCACCTGTATATATCCTCAAATATGATCATATTTGATGAAACGTAACGAGTGGTTCACACTTGGTTTCATCTCCTCGAAAATATAATAATTTGGATAATAGTTAATGCAATGTTGAAGCAAAGAACATTTCTTTTAATTAAAACGTGACTCTTTATACTTTAATCTAACACATAATTTAAACACAATCTGTTGATTACATTGGCACATTCAGCTGCGTGTGAATATCCCCTCTGAGGCAATCAAGGATACATCTAAATGAAGTGCTGACTGATTTTGGACGGGTGATAATTAATTATACAATTTACATTCCTTGTTGGCATAGTTACAAAATTACATTTCGTTGTGTATTAATTATTGTATCCCATCACCACACGAAAGAAGGATCGAGCGATGGTGGATGGCAGGAAATAACGTAAGTATACCAAACACACACTGTCAAACTTGTTTTAAAGACACGACGTAACGTGCCAAGAATGCTTCAATATAGAACTAAAGCATATTACAATTGTGCCAAAAAACTTCGAAAAAATAAGTAAATTTCGTTCTATCCGTATTGGAAACAGTTAAATTATAATCAACAAGATAAAACTGGAGTAAAATAGAACCTTTGTTGGTGACAGTGGGTGTGGGAGTGCAGACACAAATTAAATTAATTTGTAAATGTGATTATCTTACGTGGAAAACTGGGTAGTTGAATTATGAATAACTGAATTTCTACGGTATAATGTGTGTCATTCGCCTTCAGGCAACTAAATCTAATCAAGCTTGCAATGTACAATTTGCTGGCGAATTGTCAGGTGCGTCATAATTGCAGGAACAGATACATGGAATTTTGGGATGGTTTGAGCATCGAACACAGTAGCTAAGTGCGTGTAGGTAGGTATCACAACTTTATAACTAAAGAGATAAACCTTTATAAAAATTCGTCTTGTTTTATTTGCCAACCAATAAACATTGAGGAGTTTGAATGGAAATTATTATTTAATCCCGTGGGAGTAAAATGGTAATTTTATTATAATAATTTAATGTGTGTATTTGAGTGACAAGAAGGACTTGAGACGCAGATGCAAGACCATCCAGAATACAAAGGCATTCCTTCATGGGCGTGAGCATAAGCCTCCTAAATGCTCGACGCAATGCACTCGTTTTACACAAGAGGCTGTTTTTCACAGAACAACAATGTCGGGCTTCAATGGGGCTTAATTCTACGTCAATCAAAGGGCACCACCGTAGCTTACTATTCAACTCAAGGGTACTTTCTGGCAACAGGAAAACTGTTCATTCGTCAATAAAATGATGGTATTATGACTATGAGGATCGGATAAAAACGTTACCACATGATCCGGATTCTTTGAGAAGGTATTTTTAGAAGTGATTCAGATAACGCATTTTGGTTATAATGTTATATTGAATATATTGATTGTAACAATACCGTGTCTCGCTTTCATACATTCTAATAAGACAAGCAAATGGTTTCTGGACCAATCAGAAGACTGATCCGCAACAACAGGAGAACGCATCGAATAGGAGAACACAGTGAATGAAACAAACTGTCGTTGAAAAGTCGCTTGCTCGCTATGTTCACTGTACCAGTTTATGCTCAAAAGTAAAACCAGTTCATGGCAACGGTAACAAAGTACAATACAATTGTTTCCATTTTCAAAATATACACACGCGTTGATCAGTTTGCAGATAGGTCTAAAGGAAGACGCGGTTCGCTCGTCAAAATGAAGACGTCATAATTATTTACGTTTGTCTAAAACTCCTCATTTTAATTTTGAAGTTGTCGGATGAAGTTATTCATTCGTGTAATACTAATATCTGGGTATCTGCCTGTGGGCTGTGGGGGTATTTTCTACGGTTTTCTCAAGACGTAAGCTGGATTACTCTGGAAATGTGAGACGCTGTTATACGACTGAGCGGTTAATCCTATTGATATATTTTACCAATTTCCTCTCTTGAAACGCAAGCAGGGTCTCTCCTCTTAAGCATAGTATTTCATGTTCTTTTAATCCGTCCAAGATTTTCGTCTCGTGTTACAGATAAAGGCAAATACAACGTTTATTCTATGCGTCGAATTCCAAAACCCCTCTCAAATATTATTAATACTAAATATATCAGAATCTCAAATTCAACATTATAACACAAAAACAAAAATAAAAATCTTAACAAACCTTAACGTTTTAAGGAAAGAATAGTATTACTTTACCAAAATGATGTTACGAACAGATGCCTTATTTTCATCAAATCAATTCACAACCTGACGTTAGGGGTGTATGATTATATCGTCGTCCGCAAAGAACGTGTAGGTCAGCCATCCCATATTCTCTATTGAAGTGACTATAAGTCAAATTGCTCTATTGCAATGGCCATTAGTCAAATTCAAATGTGAAAATAAAACAAAAGCAAAACAAAACTACAAATATTCTTGAACATTGCAAGAAAACGATTAATCTGTCCATATGTGGAATAAGAATTCCATATTTCCAGATTCCTACTAGAAATATAAATCATTAGAATCATTATACTTTGAAATGAGAGGCCAAGAAGATCCATTACTTCAACACATGATATTATAAATTTTTAAATTAAAATATTTATAAAGAAATACGCTGATCTTAAATACATATAGGTTGGGGCGCAGACCAAGATTGTATAACAAGTAGGAACGATGGGTTTGAATCCCGCATAAGGCATGCTTTTGTAATTGCCCTTCATCTTCACTTCTCGTCGTCTTAAAGAACATGATTTACTTTCAATTATAGTGACTAAGCACCAAGAACCATCACCATATTTAGTTTTTGTTACAAAGGACCCACATAAATTCGAACATTCTTTTACTAAACATAATAATCTCAACTATAAATGCTTCAATTAGTACCTCTATCACATTTAAATGTTTACAAATAAACCGTTGTTTACATAGATGTTCTTGTAATAACAATTCACCACTTGCATCTCGGATGTTTCTATGACAATTATCTGCTCTCGTCGGCAAAGTTAAAAAGTAAGTTCCCTGAGCGGAAGGCAAATCGCCCACTCCGTCCCTTTCCTATATTACAACCCTTGTGCGCTAAACGTTGCCAGGTAAACAGGCTAACTTTGCACAACAAAGTTATTCATCTAAGTTAGCCCACCGAAACCCAACATCCGCTATTACACTCTCCGTTGCGCCCCTAGTTTTGCTCGTAATAGTTTATACCACCCTCATGAAATGCACAGCTTGTGTTTCGTGACTCAACTCAAATAGAACAATTAACTCTTAACGCTTCTGACACGTGTAATCATAGTTCTTAATCCCACCAATAGTGCTTAAGGGTGTTTAAGTGGGGATTAGATATCGAAACGAACACTAAAGCGGGTTTGAGACACAATTTGTGATCGCTATTATGCATGGCTATGAATGAGCAGATCTGTATAATCGAAAACTAAAACAAAGTAGCGATAAGTGAAAAAAAATATAAATATATAGATACATAATATGTGTGTATTGTCTCTCCAGTGTTAACTCAGTTACAATGACTGATTGGCAGAGGGGGGGGGGGGGTCCATTATAAAATAATACAATATACATTGATCGACATGCATACATTATAAAAATAATCAGAATAGGTTTTAAACAAAAAGAAGGGACGATAGTTTGAAATAACCGAAATAAATAGCTTCAACGCACGGCCTTGTACACACATAATGATGGTGTGTGGTGCTAAAGTGGGTGACAGGGCAAATAAAGTGAGCCAGTTAAGATCTTTGTTACTTAAGTTTTAATGGCCGTTATCTGCGACTAACTGATACAACAAGAATATGTATGTGTCTTCTGGTAACTAACCATCGCTGTTTGCTTCTGACCAGGGACTACGCGGGTCCATGAAACGGTTCGATTATAAAAACACTGAATATAGGATATCATTTTTGTATATCAACAAGTAAGCTGCGAGTATTGAGTCCATTGGACACGTTTAGGTTTTATGTACAGATGTGGGATTGTGTCTGTGTTATTGTCATAAGCTGATGAAAATATTTTGTATAAGGGCGGACATTGAGTGTGAGAGTTCGTTCTTCTTGAGTAGACCGACATTAGTTCGTGCACGCATGCGACATGAACAAAAATCTTGACCTCGCTCCCACATACACGCACACACACGCTAGAAAAGATTACAGGAGTATACGATACAATAATTGCTGGCGTCTGACTGACTCCTGGCTGAGTGGAAGCGTTGAGTGAGTAATATAGGGTAGAGGCCCTACGCCATCGGCAGTTTGTCTACCACCTTTTACTGCCCAAAATACTTTAGTCGGGTAGTAGAAGTTCGCCAAGCGACGCGATGACGGAGCCTGATTGGTCGGCCCCTTCACCGAAGGTATACGAAGACAGCCGAAAACTCTGTCATCGCGTCGCATGGCGAACTTCTACTACCCGACTTAAGTATGTTGGGCAGCATAAGGCGGTAGACAAACTGCCGATTGCGTTGCGACTCTACCCTATTACTCACTCAACGGTGGAAGTGCTCCGAATATAGGGTAATTTGAATTTTTAGGAAGACGGGAAACGTATTTTGACTACGTCATTTCATCCTCATTTTCCTGTAACATTTGTTATATAAGTGTGCGTTACAGACACCCACCAAGTTTGGTGTTAAATCCCACAGGATTGAATCTAAGACGCGAACATCATACAAAGCTCTTATACCAGAGTATAAGCTCGAGCTTTAAAACTCATTACAACGATATTATTACTTGAAAAGTTTTTTGCTTTTTAATGGAGTATACATCATCTGTCGATTGCATCACGCGAGAAACGATCCACAGTACATTGCGACAAGTTTCTGTCGATAAAATGCAATTACCAGGTAATAAATCAATACAACTGCATACGAGATTCGGCTGTTTCAAGCAAGCGTCACGCGCAAACTAGTGATGTATTTACTCCATCACAAGTTTCACTAAAACCTATCCTTATGCACTCGCATTAATTGAAACTTTTGAAAGTCTATAGATTCCAATCTTCAGTCGATACCCCGTCTAGTTTTGTATAACTGCAAGACTCGTATCAGTGACGCACGCAGGAATATTGTTCGGGGGAGCAAGCCCCCGACCCCCCTCGATATACGCCAATGACTCGTATTACAGATGTTCACACGCTGCTTTACAGTATATACATGTGATTGTTTCATAACATGTTAATAAATGACAGAGAGTGATCAATCAATCATGTTTTCCAATAAATAGAGCCAAGCCACCTGGGAGGTTCATGTCCTATAAGCGTTTGTGGCCTAGCGACGTGGGTTCGAATCACGAATATAGGGCATGGGTTTTTGTAATTGTCCTTCGTATCTTAATCCCCACTTATTGTCCCGAATAGCATGATAGCAATAATAAAGCCGTATAGCAACAATAACAACAATCATCATCGTCATCGTCATCATCCAATATATATAGAGGATCCTGCTTTTATTTAAACTTTGTCACATGTTTGCAAGCTTAGGTGTTCAATTCGTACACCCACACTTCAAGTATGTTTCGGTGCTTAGCTTATTAACTGACAATTTGTATTGAATTTCAGTAGTAAAAAAATATTTGCCAAACTTAAGGATTGCACGAGTATAAATAAATGTTCATGATTATTGCTAAAAACTAAAAAGTAGCACTTGAGGTCGTTTCTCTTATGGGTTATGTGTGTTCTTATGGGTCGTGGTCTCGTGGACTAGTTTGTTGAAGCAGTTTTCAGCGTAATCCTAAGTTTTAGCACTTGTTATTCTGTAGCACTTGCATTTCAATGGAATCACCTGCACTACAACAAAAACGAATATGACATCGAGATTCTGGATTGATGTTAAAAGTTGTGACAAACGAAAGCGAGTTGAACAATGTTCTAGAAGTATTTTAGAGTGATATTGACATGAGGCGATAAGAATTGTGAGCTTAGGAAGTGGTTTCTTATGCACATCAAAGTGTACCCGGCCGAAAATAGAAAGTATGGCCTTAATTAAATATGATTGTTCACTCAAGCTTTGAGTTCACGTTAGCGGTATCATTCAACTCGCTTTAAACGTTTTTTTGCTGTTAACAAATGTTGATGTTTTTGTCTTAATTGTTTATCCCTTGATACCGCTTTGGGGAGCAAAACGTTATTATAAAATGTTGATAGCTAAACGACCATTTGACAAAAATTGAGAGAATCTGTAGAGTTTTAATAGAGAAATTGGTTTTCATGTTTGTTATCAAATTTGGTAATTCTTCAAAGTACATTTTAACAAGAGAAGTGTTTGACCTTACATACCCTGAAACTATTGTTCATGTGTTGTACAACGAAGAACTCTCTAAATCTACTCTACAATTCAAAAAGATTGTTCTCTTTGTTTACCGACGAAAGCAACGTGTCGCAATGGCTATTGAACGATGTATTGTGCTTAAACTCAGTGCGTGCTACATAAAATGGGCACTTTTTTAACCGCCTCCATGTTAAAATACATTTCCTTACTCTAACAAAGGCATGTCACATCAAAGTAACCCCTTAGAAAATATGCGCATCATGGAGGGAGGAATTTTAAATGAAACTGTTTGATCGGTTAATTTGAATTTTTAATATTATTTTTTAGATTGATAAGGCACTCAGAAAAATCAGATAAATACCTACAATAAATCAAGTCATCACGCTAACTCACCCTCCTCCAATCAAAATTGAATACCCGTCGACTGCCTCCCCTCCCCCTCCCACCCCACAACTCCAAGGAATGACAATGACACGCATTATGAAGAGCTCGTTATAATCATTAGACAATATTTTTATTCAAGGTATATATAGAAGAATAAAAGAGAAAGAATTAAAAAGACTTTGCCTTCGAGGCTCAGTCCCAAAGAAAACCACGCTCACATGGGATCATTATATTATTCTATTGTGTCTGTCTGGCTTGAGCCGCTCGCGTGCCCACAGAGTGGTCGGATAGATAAGTGCATCGGGTCGTGTGACATGTAATTACGACAGAAACACCTGTGTCTGCTCATAACACTCGGCACGGAACACACAATAACGTTTGACATGCTCGCCGATGCAAATATCACACATGTCACCCCGTGGTGTGCGACAGAGCTCACCACAATACACACGTCACTGACTGAACTGCATTGTAGGCCTATACTAGCGCGGTGACGCAGCTGTGCCCAGTCAGCACGCTGACGCGCCGTGTGGACTACGTTACGTCAACAACAGTGGTGCAGACACTTCTCTGGGGTGACGCACGTTTTTTTATCTTAAGTAACAGCAGCACAGATAGCTTGAAAAGGGTGAGAATTTTTTGTTTTTTGTTTTTGTTTGTATCTTTAAAATGACTGTCAACATCAAACTCTTAGGATTATGCGGGGCCAGACATTCATATTATGAAGATCTACATGTGGTCTCCAAAAAAGGATGCAAAACTGATTGAATTGGATAAAAATAAGACATTTTCAATATTATCGCAAAGTGTGTACTTTGATCAAAACGTTTTGAATGAAGATTATCTGTATAATCCTAGATATTTAAAATTGGACGTCTTTTTTTTAACATCGAACAAATAACATAAATTCTCAACTTATGTGTGTAGAACACTCCTAAAAGTAAAAAATAAAACTCCATTGCGTAGTTGACAACTTTGCTGTACATTCTCTTATGGCAAAACAATCTTACATTAAAATTGACACTTTAATATACATTGCTATTATAGACATACATCGCAGTTAATCCCGTCTCTTCAAAATATGTAAAAGGTAAATGTATGTCGTGTCACCCATACACAAAACTACTATGGCTGATTTACACGGGATCATGTATGTACTATGTACCTCGTCGCTATGACGGCTCGCAAAGCACAACTATTTATGTACGTGTATACAGTTGGTCAAATTGGGTGGGAGTGGAGGGAGATTCGGAGGGATGCCCCCCCTCAAATTACATTTTCAAGTTATACGATCCCCCATACACCAACTATATTATTACTCCCCAGTCCCCCCCCCCCCCATTCCGAAATGAGTATAGCAATAAACTTGACGTTTCAATTCCGACCACAAATGGCGACGTAAGTATGTTTTTTTTATGTGTGTTGGTCACTTTAATCGTCCACGTTTTATGCCACGAAAACCGTATAATTATGTTGTGTTCAAATTTGCATAGGATTATTGTCTTGGATAAAAAAAAATGTGTTATTGTAGACTTCGAGAAAAATGATTGTCGATGTTGAAGTAGAAAAGGGACAGGAACATGATGTTGATGTGTTTCACAAGTACCACCTGATAGAGCGATATCAATACTCTCTACCTTCCTCCCCACTTGACTAAACTGGTTCCACAGCAACCTTGTGAATACTGACGTCATAGATGAGTGAGTCGGAGCCAATCAGCGAGTGGATTGCCAATGCCTCAGTCATCTGTGACGTCATGCATCCACGAGATTACTGTGGAACCACTTTATAAGTCTGTCGAACAGTTGCCGAGATGAGACAATGCATCGCGCAAACACAAGAATACTCGAACTCACTGCAAACCGGCACATACTTTCAAATGAGAATATCTTTGTAAAACATACGTGGGTATAATTAAGACAGCATGTTTGACACGTAAATAGCTATTTTACTTGTGAACGTACGTTAGAAAATATGATTGTGGTATAAGGTATAGCCGTTACAAAATCTCGCCTGATAGCCATCCTAAATAATGGCCCATGCACAGTCAGTGGCCACTTAGGTCCCCGAGATGAAGATGTGATTTAGCAGTTTACTGCGCTACGCACCTCTGCGCTTCTGACCGAGACTATTAATCAACATACTTATACGTGTGCGTGCAGGTTCTACCGACGTAATCCACCACGAACGAACCAGAACATAAAGCAACGAAGGTGGTTACCGAGAGACCCATAATCCGTCCACGCCATTCGACTCACTCCGCGCAACTTACTGACGATATTTCACCGTCGCCACCGTGAATAACACAAGGAATTTATTGTCATTTATAAGCTCATTTTTAGTAAACCAACACCTTGATTGATGTCCTCATTGTTGGATAAATATCACAAATTGTGCGCGACGCGATATAATGGGGCTTGAAAGCGTCTGTGAACATTCAAAGCAAAGGCAAACGACTCTGTTGTTAACGAGCCGGTATGTTATACAATTTCGCGTGGAATTTCACAATTTCTCGCACTCAAGCAGGCATTATGTGTCACTCGGATACGGCGGTAGCGTACTTCACTTAAGTCAAGTGACGCACTAGGAGAATTATCAAAGATCGAAATGTATGAGACAAAAAGAGAAATGGATGACACTTGAAAGTTAGTGCTGATGTACTTTTACACAAGTGACAAAGTTTTCCACTTTAAGAGTTAATGTCGGAAAAACTCTTCAATGGTGTTTATAAATCCAGAGAACTTCGCTTTTAGTTGGCATAAAATATATTATCGTTTTTGTGGGCGAGGAAACCTTGCACAAGAATCTGCGAGCTTATTTTATTTTCAAGTATACAATATTTTAAAGTCCACTGCAGCATTTAGTCAAAGCGAGAGGTTTATAAATGATTTAATTCTAAAACGTTCGAAAAATCTATGTCACTGAGTTGACAGAAAATACACTAATTTTCCCGACGTGTTTCCTTAATATGATAAACATCTCAAAACATGTATATTATCAAGGTAAACCAAATGCAGACAACCGTTGTTGCAGGTACCAGTCACTATACATACGCACGGCTATGAAACGATGCAACATAGCCGAATGGAATGCCAAGAGGCCATTATTTCGCAGTGCAGCTCCCTTTCGTCCCCCGAGCTATTTACAATGTGGACCTCTCTAGGTCTGTTGATGTCGTTTATCAATTTTGGCCGGAATTCTATAAAAGCCTTTAAGGGAGATCATAGCGGAATGTCTGGTGTCCGCGTGATGATGCGTCGGGTCTAAGAGCGATGCTGGGGACGTGCGTCGCTTGCGGGAGCGTCGCCACCTCTCGGAATAACAATGAGGGTCGACAAAACAAGCGGAAAATAGGGAAACAAATTACCCTCCAACACTTCACTAAACATCACCAATCTTACCCGGCTGAATCAAGCAAGGGTCGGGGACGTGACTGTACGCCGGGGCGACACTAGCGCGCGCTGCGTCACGGCGGAAGCCGACAACAGACTTCTTCTCCTATAATTATGTTAATTACTTTAAATGGGTTCATTCTTATTCTCGCGATCTCTTTTAACTAGCGTCCGGACGCTTAGACTTCGTAAAAGTTATTCTCTCCCTTACAATAATCATAAACGAGTTAGCTTGTATTTGAGAAGTTGATTAGTAAACTTTGCTCTTACAGCCTCCTCGCGTCTCGTCAGCCTCGGCTCATTGAAAGTAGTCAATACTAATCTCATGATGGGATGTTACAATGGCGAGCCACTCTCTCAGCCACCCACCCAGCGCACACGGGCAAACTTAAAAACTCGAGTGCGTGACGCAACGTTTTGTTGCAGATGATGGGTTGCCACACCCCGTTCATTAAGCCAACTGTGTCACTCGTCATGACGAGTGCAATAACTCAGTCAGACAGGGCGAGATTATCAAGCACTCAGACTGAAGACGAAAATATATATTATGAGTGACTTTCTCTTTCTGGTGTCCGGAATCACGAACCAGTCTCTCGTTTAATTCAACTCCCGGATAGGAAAATGTATAGGAAAACCTTTTAGCCAATTTGCTGGAGAGAGGTCGACAAGCTAATTTTCCGACGATAGCAATCTAACCAATTATCTTTATTCAAATTTTGATCAAGGCTGACAAAGCCATTTTTGTCATGTCGGCTGTTGTCTTGCCTTTTAACTGAAGTACCCCTTCCCTTTGGACAAAACTACTGTTCTGGAATAAATTTGACAAAAAGTCAAAGAGAGTAGAGAGCTCGCAATAAATTGAAGTAATAACCTATTAGTGTATAACATTATCATAAAATATTGTAACATCATCTGTCATGTCATATCTTATCGTTATGATTGGAAGAAAGAAAACAGAAAACTCTGGTAACTTTCATATCGTTTTCAATGAATACGGCATCAAATCCGAACGATCAATAAAACTTTTACAGAACGTGCCAGCAATCCATAAACGTGTTTTTCTATTGTCTAAGCCAGCTATAGTTGTTATGCTTCGAGGTCGTGTTTGCTAGGTTAAATCACCTAACCCGAGGTGCATCTCTTACAGTTGTGATTGGGGGCTGTTTGCCCGGCTCTGTTTTCTATACGCTGTTTATGTTTGTCACGTCCAACAGCTGATTGGTTTCGAGAAGGAGCTCAGCTGTCGGCCACGCCACTGCAAACAAATGAAAGATGCCTTCCCAAGAGTAATTCATCTTCACTTCTCCTCCGCACACATATTTCCCTCTCTCTCGCTCTCTTTCTTACCAGACTGGGATCTTCCTCAGACAGATGCGATGTTCGGATCGCGTAAAAAACAAACGTTAGATGTGCTTTACGAGATTACCAGACGGTCCTGCAGTGCAGACAACATCCTGAGGGGACTAGGATCACGCGGTTGGAAATGAGGTTACTTCATTCGCGAAAGAACATATAAGCTCTGTCTTCTGGTTTATATCCTTGTTGTGGGATTAATCAGAATGCGCCGGATTACAACAGTTACTGTAGTGTCATACTGTGTCTACTTATCCCGCCACAAGGTGGTATATGTAGACATGTAGAGCTACTGGTCACTGGACCATCCAACAACATAGGGATCGCAAATTGATTCCAAATCGGGAGATAAAATACATAATATATATCCATTACAATTTTACCTCTATATACCAACACAAGTGGTTCCACCCCAAAATAAAAATCAGATAAGCGGTAATAATTACTTTATTGCGTAACTATAATGTTGATTTGTAGCACTACAGACATTAAGTAGAATTTGTGTAACGGTTTAATAAAAATTATCGTTTAACACTGGCTCCAATTATGGAATACGAAAAGTAGACATCTAAAGTGATCAAATATATCCAAGAATATGATAAATATAGAACACAATAGATTACGAACTAGGTTATATTTTCGGATTGCACAGTTCATATTGTGGGCTTACTAAACTATTTTTTTTTGTAGTCTCAAAATACAACGTGCACATACAAGATTGAAGCTAAAAGCAGTAAATGTGTGGGGGCGTGCGCGTTTGTGTTTATAAGCATCAGTCAAACCGTAACACCGATCGGATTATGAGAGGAACCAGGTGGGAGCTTAAACCTGACAATAGTGCCGTTCGTTGGCTTACTGTGGGGGGTGAAGGGAGGGGGGGGGGGGGGGAATAACGACAGCGAGCAACGCTGCACCACCATAATTTGGTTTCGCAGTTTCGCGTTGAATTGCTGAAATTCTCTTTGTTGATCCACGGGAAAAAATGTATGCGGCCAAGTATAGTAGGGCATGTTTGGTCTTGGCGGTGTGCTGATGAAAATTTTACATAACCTGCAAAACAACATAAAACTGCTCATATTTAAATTTTAAAAAATAATGGTTTCTACGTACACCTGACCAACACAAATTATTTGTGTATTTAGTATTCAATATTACAGGTACACGCGAAAAGCGGCAAAGTCCACCTTTTAGACTGAGACGGCAATAAGCATGTTTTGTCTTAACTTCTCACGTGGAAAGTAAACAAACAAGTTAAAACATAAAACACTGTGTGAAAGGTAAGAGTCTCATCCGTGTCTCTATAGAAAAACATTGTTTAAAAAAAGTATTAAGTAATCAGGATTCAGGACATTCCTTCCAAACTATCCAAATACGCAAATATAGATTTAGCCACTTGAGAGCGTACACCACCTAAAGCGGGCGTGCACCCGACAGCAGTAATTCCCACGAAATTGTTACTATTTATGCCTTTAGTGAATTTAGGGTAACTTAAATACCCTACATCAACAAGTAATAAGCTTTACTCAAAATCTAAACACAGCGTTGCATCAATGAACTGATTTATGAAAAATGGAAGCTTTGCTATGCTTGCAGATTCACAAAAGTACAATTTCCCGAAAGTGTAAAATTCCAAAAGTATCGTGGACATTTTGCGAATGTTCCTTTCTCATCCAGGGACGGGTTTTACTTAAATATTGTGACAGTATAAGAAATTATATCTTCTCTCATATTTCTTCGTACGAGAGCATCAATCTTTCACAAGTTTTTTTTTTTTTACTTTACTTTTACTTTTTTTACTTACTCCAGAACTCAGTTCTACAGAAACTCGAAACTTTTCAAAGTTAACTGATGGACTTACGCCAACGTAATTGTATTGAAAATTAGTTACGCATGAATATATGGTGGGGTTGGAGAGTCGTAGAAGGGGAGGGGGAAGGAGCACTATGTGTCTTCTTCGATCAAAAATATTTGAAAATAATAATTTAATTTAATTCCGTAACACAACTATGCAGTCTGCTATTGAAATGTATTGTGATATGTGATTGTTATGTTATTAAAAATATACAATAAATATACTCAATACAATAATACTTACTATGTTCCAAAATACGAATCACAATAATAAAAATACTCATTTTCAATCACGGTTTGAACGTCAATACAATACCTTGTTTTCAATGTTACTTGCATTACTTTCAATTATTTCTAGAGTACATTCTGATTTATAATTTGAAGATATCAAAGAATACACAAGTCGACAATTCCCGAATAATATTCCAATTCAGAATTGAATTCGTGTTGAGGTCATGCAAAATAGATTCGCCGTCAACTTAGCATACAACTATTAACATTTTCACTCTCACAAAGCAAAGCACTCCGCATACACTCATTAAAGAGATGTAAAGTGAAGTTGTTTGACTACGTAAGGCAGAAGACGGCGTAGCCCGCTGTCTTGTCAGTTGTCACTGACGCTTAGTGCGAGTACTTTGTGCGTAGATTCTGTATCAACAGGACAACGATATTCAAGGAGCGAGAAAATCGTAGATCAAGAGGACACTTAGAGGCTATTTGTTTTGTGACAGTTGATGTTGTCATAGGAGGATGGTCGTACTCGCAGCAGTTTACTATTCATACCATTGAGAGGGCTATATAGAATACGCAAAGAGAGAGAGAGAGAGACAGAGAGAGACAGAGAAATGCATAATACCGTTGAGTGTATATAACGATAAGACGCTCTGTATACTTTAGATGTATTGTTGTATATTGTATAATATATTGGGATCAAAATGAAAAACTTTTATCGATAAAGCTTCAAACAAACTAATCTGAAGACTGCCAGGGAGGTTTTACATGAAAGTGGTAAGAGTGGTTATCGAGACTTCCTCATTGTCGTTCTTCATAAACGAATCAAAACGTTATAATTTCTACAGGAATAAGCATATAAAACAATGCAATATGTTTATAATTGTGATGGCATACAAACTACATTGAACTTGAACCCTGCACGATACACGATGCGTGATGACTAATGCTACGTCACAAGAACGACCAATGGTAACTACTCCCACTTTAGACACCGGCACCGTACAGCAAGATAGTAAACATACTACCTTGATATCTTGTTTGGTGCAAGTTCACTGCAGGTGAATACTAATCCAAGTTGTGCTTATCAGATATAACCTCGTCGGCGTTTCGTAATCATAACAAGCAAACACCACCATTGCGACTAAACCAGTCGTTTAGCACAACCTGTCGTGCATTTTGTGTACATCAATTTGATACTAAAGAATACGACAAACTTGTCTTATTTTGTAGCGCGCGCGATTTGTGTTGACAATGAATGTATTCTTTAATAATATTTTCAATTAGTGAAGAGAAGAGGGATTGCAAGTCACCCAAGTCGGAATAGAAGCTGTGTTGTGTGATTGTCTAAACGGACATGTTCACAAGGTTGTACTTCAATCTGAGAATCTGAGAGAAGTAGATGACGGGATGCGTGCGGATCAGTCCTTTGTAAACAACGCTATCTTTTGGCACTTAGCTGAACTAACCTACTTCAGGGGAAGTAGAGGGATCTAACATCAGTGCCCACTAAGACATTAAGATCCGATAAGGGACACGTACTCTAGCTTAAGAGGTCGTGGATTCAGTTTCTACCGCCAACAATCTTGACTGAAGGTGTCTCAACACGATCCTTCGTTATTTATAAGGTAAATGCTTGGAGTCCATAAACCCCCTTGTATCACAAACCCTCGCTGGAAACGCCTCAGCATGTAAACTTTCGTTCGTATTTTTAATTACTAAAATGTTGACATCATTCGGGGTTAATCAAGTTATATAAATAAACTTCAAAAAGAGAATGCAAACTTTTTTACGCTTGGAGAAAATCTGACAATATATGATACAACAATACTTTGAAATTGTCTTATTTTTTAGTCAAAACACTTTACATCGTACATTGAAGATTATTTGCAGACACTGATGATAATATAAATATCACAGATTTCACATATTTGATTTAGAACTAGGGTTAAAAACCCACAAACTCCCACACATTTCAATAGGACGAACACTGCTGAGGGGTGGGTGGGTACACAGCTGGCAAGCATATGTGTCCAACATAAGTCTTCGTCTTGCCTGCACACTTTGAATCGAGCAATCTCTTACGCTTCCTTGTAAAATGAAACGTATCGCTCTCGATCGTAACTTGAGAAGCTGCGTATCGATACGATTGTCGTGGACACAGCCTCGCACGTCTCCTACGGGTAGGTCGCATGGGTCGCACCCACCATGCCCGGTGAAGCGAGCCGCATCCTCTCCGGCCGCTCCACCCACATTGTTCGGCGGAGCAGAGGCCAGTGGAGGTAGGTTACGGGCTGAAGATACCAGACTAGGCGACGCCCTCTTATTACAAATAATGGGTACGGTCACGAATTTCAAATTTGGTAGAGCGTTCAATAGTGACCGTAGAGAGTGAGACAATAATGATTGGTTTGGCATATTATCGTTGGACATTGCACCAGTTTAGCCCGAGTGGGGCAATTCTCGGAATAAGTGCAAGTAAAACATTTGCAATTTCCGACAATGTATCAAAATACTTTGACATTTTGCGAATAATCGTGTGCAAAATCGGGTGTTTCCACAGTCGCATGTTCCAATTTCTCTGCTGTTGTAGGATTTTTCAGTCCAATTTGCCACATTTAGTAATGGTAAATTGGCAAAACCTTCATTCACGCTTTCTTCTGAAAGTTATACTGTTACAATAGTGTACGGTCTTATTTGTTAATATTCTTGTACGGTAGTTCTACAAATGCGATATACTCAATCGCCGATGTAAATACACGCATGTATGTAGACCGTACACTCTCCCACATATATAAATCATGGGTAGTACAGAAACCTTCTCTATCAACTCGGACAGCATAACAAGCGGTAGTTCCCGAGTTTTTGGTTGTGTGAACATGGCAATGACAACCGTTGGGCGCTGACGGAATTCAATATCTCTGCTGTTTGTGTTGTTATAATGTTGTGAATACTTGGCTCTATGAGGGGAGGATATTAAAATACGGTCGGCATATATTATTGACTTCGCTAATCGCACTCTAACTGTAACGCAAGCTTATTTCAATTTTGGAACTTACAAACAGCGTGTTCTTTACTTTGAAATACCTGACCAAGCCATGCAGCCATGCAACCCGCTTCCCTTGCTAGCTTGCATGTCTATCTAAAGGAATCGCGAGGTCACGTGGTACGCTAATGGGGGTGTAAGAACCCAGAACTGTTACAAAGAAATGTCGATGAAAGTATGTATCTTTACTACCCTTGACTTACGTATGCCGGAGATTGTACGTCACAAAATTGCACATACGTTACATTATACTTAATTAGTTTATGTATATAAGGCAAATTATATAGCTTCACAGAGAAGCTTGATCGTATTAACAAGATGTTCTTTATTTATCTTTACATGAAGTGCTTCTTAGTATAATTTTAATTTTCTTTGAAGCAGAAAATGAATATCAAGAAATGTGTTTTAACTTGATAACAGAAAATGATTCAATTAGTTACAAAGGTCATGTTTGAACGTTTCGTGCCCTTTCATATATGTAATATGTAAAAATACATTAAACTTAACTATAATTAGAATATAGCAATATTATGTGTTTGGTATACTCTCTTACGGTAGGCCTACCAACAAAACCAGTCTCGTTTGCTCGTGGTCTAAGTATTGCACTTTCCTGCTTTTAATTCAATAACACTAAAGTTGGGGCTAGCAACTTAGCCTAGCTCGTTATGAAATGGATTATGCCCACCCTAGTGTGTTTA
This sequence comes from Isoperla grammatica, assembly GCA_945910005.1. Classification (NCBI taxonomy): domain Eukaryota; kingdom Metazoa; phylum Arthropoda; class Insecta; order Plecoptera; family Perlodidae; genus Isoperla; species Isoperla grammatica. The sequence continues at coordinate 42,908,443 of OX246737.1, read as the reverse complement.
ATTAAATACTGGGTGAACATAAGTTAGCCGAGTACGGGTCCTACGAAGTCAGGGCCGCTTCAACAAACGCAATATGGCCACTCATCTAACCACAGCGCGTATTTTGGTTTTATATTTGTGTTACCTCCCCGGGTGAGTTGCAATTTCTTTACGCCGAAGAGTCAATTCTCCAACAAGCTCGGTCTCTTCTTCGACATTCCATAAAGTTTACTTTTGGGACAAAATCGAAACACCCGTCACCTCTGTTAGCAGCCTTTGGCCTCGATTTCCATTTTGAATTTTTTATACTTGAATTTCATCTTTCAATCTGTTTTCACTTTGTGGACCTTAGTTTTCCCAGAAGAGCGTTGAACATGATTTTCCATGAATCTGGAATCGTGGAGAAGTTCAAAATGAAAATATTTTATACACAATACTTTATAAATATTTCTAAAAGAAAAAGTTGCAATGGGAAACAAATCTCTTTCGGGGTTTTCACACTTAGCCGGTCGTCGCGTACATTATAGCGAAGTTTGCCCGGCAAGGTATCTTCTCCCAGTGTTCTTACCGGATAATAGTATGCCACATGCATAATGCACGGCGTCGCCACCCGAGGCAGCGCAGAGCTATCCGGTAACGACTGACTGCATGGAGACCTGAGAGCCCGCTTGTCACTATCAATTTACATGAGGCTTAACGCAGTTACGGACTAAGAAGTTGAGGCTTACAGTAAGATGTTATTGTTCGTCCAACACCTCGCCTTATAGTTTCGAACTTGCTCGTATGTTCACGACCCGCCGGCTAAGCTCCTATACGCGTCACTTGCAAGGACCGGGATAATTAAAGCTGTTTGCTACAAGAGACAGGTCCAGAAGATCTGGTGCAATGCGAGCCGCGATCTTACTACCATTACATTGTGTGTAGTTATAACAACGTAATGGTTTATCGTTCCGGTAATATAAAGTACGCAAACCAACATCTGACCAGTATCTGACCAGTAAGTAAAGGCGTAAGAAAACAGGAGGGGGCCCCACACTCATACATAATACTGGGGCCTCTAAAATTGCAAGTCGTAGCTATACTTTGTAGATGCATTTTGTACGATAAATAATAACATACCTTTCCACCATTGTATGTGTAACGTTCGGAATACAATTTCGCAGGCGTTATTTTTCCATTTCCAAATGAATTTTAATGTGTAACTCTACTCTACTGCATGCCCACTGCAGCGTGCATGGCTATATGCACACCAAACCTGCTTCAATATAGGCCTAGGTTTGCAATGTTTTAAAAACTTTGGTCTTGTTAGATAATAGATACTGATTTCAATATGCTTGTGCCTTCAAGACTGTTTTTTTAATTAACTCTCATTTACTCACTTCGGGCGTTGGCCGAACAATTAAACAACATGGCTCATTACACAATGCGTCAAGAAAGTCAATTAAATTAAGACAAAATTGTTTCCTGCTTTTCGTATACAGACAAACAACCTTTGAGCTTACATTTATTATGTTCGCTTATAAATCTTTTTCCTTTGGAAACAGCATCGAGCTCAGCCCAAAGTTGGTACTGTCTGTCGTGTACGTGCTTAAAACACTTACTTTTCAATAAACTCTGTTTCTTTGTCACGCACAAACTTCGTCAGGTACACACTTGCCGAACTATGGAGCAAGACATTTGAATGCATATTGAAAGTTGCATCATATTCAGATTAATTTTCTAAAGGTAATTTATTTGTTATGTGTATTTATTAGAAAGTAAATGCATGTGTAAATAACAGCAAAAAACAATTTGTCAGGTTATTAGTAAATATATTTTATATATAGACCTACGGGCTACGGCTATATGAATGTATTTAGTTCAGTGTATTTTGTCACCACGAGGGCAGGAAGGCGATTGTGGGTCACATTTAGCTCTTTGTATAGCCAGTTACTAGTGAAGAAGGCAAATCAGAGGTAAAGGAGTTTACGGCACTCGCTTTACTCATACAACCTTCTCCTCAAAATGCTACTGACATTTAGGAACTCACTATTGCATTAAATTGGCAATATTAGATTTAGATATAGATTTATTATATTGCCTAGGGCTCGCAAAGAAAATGTAATTATAACGTGTTGAAAACGGTGCGCATATAGCTTTTCCTTTTTGACAACATAATATGGTTAAGTGGAGTAGAAGGCGACCTTTGACGTAAGGTATCGAGGTGTTTGAGAGTTTGATTTCATTATACGTTCTCCTTAGAGAGATGTCAAAATTTAAGTGACATCCTGATACTTCGTTTTACATAGAGCGAACCTTTGTTTTAGATTGTCTTCATCAAATTGTTTTCAAGGCAAAAATATTTATGGTACTCGTAAACGGGCAATTCATTGGAGATAACGCTCATCTTCTTGGGGAAAATTGGTAAGTTCTTGCGAAGTAGGTCACACTATATGTTTTGTTTTATTGGCGTAATAATAATTGCCTCCAAAAGTGTGATTTAGCAGTTATTGTGTGTATGGAGTGAATATTTAGTGGGAATAATTTTAATTTGTAGAACAGAATTTGCAAAACATCTGTGTCTAAAATCAGTTTTCTTCCTAAAAACTGGCAAATGATCGTCTACACAATTCTATTAGAGGTTATTGTTGGTTGAACATTTTCAGTGATAGAATTGAGGGAAATGCCAATTTTGATAATGACCGGAAGCTTAGTCCTCTAACCAATGAGATGGGCTGTTTTAATCCCAACCCTAATTCCTGTGCAAGTCACTGAATGGCACTCATAACTCATTGTGTATATGAGACTTTGGTGCAGGCCTTGTTGGCCTAGTTATTGCCCATTATACATGATTGCTGGCTAAATTATACGACTATGAGTTAGAAGACAACACATTCAATCGGGTTGCGAACGAAACGAACCATCACTTGTGCTCGGAACATTAGCTTGCTATCTCAACAAGAAGCTATGGAAAGTCACAAGCCTTGTAACATTATGATTCCTAAATCCCTTAAATAAACAACACTCTTTGTCCAAGAACTTACTCGGTTTGTGTCAGCTTATTGTAAGAACAGTAAATTTATCCCAAAGTTGTATTTATAGCTCTGACAACGGAAAGCACTGAAGAGTGTTCGTACTCAGGACAATGTTGACGTCACCCAACTCATCTGACTAGTCACATTTGACACACATTGGATGGCCCCCATCCCATCCCATTCCATTACACACAAAACAACAATGGGTCCAATGTCGTTCTACCTCAGCGAGTTTACGGTCGTTGCCTTCCAAAATTATTGTTACGCCATGTATGAGGTAACGAGCATCAGCTAATTGGGGAGGTTGCAGCTTCGGTTCCAAATATCGACAAACATGGATGAAGAATGGTTCAAGATAATTTTACTTAACAATTGCCAGAGATCACGATATAGTTGATAATTTAACTACAGCCAAACGACGTGAATTTATTCCAGTGTAATAAACCCCTAAAAAAATCACTACCATTGTAAATATTCCAATGTATACCACCAATCAGAACCTCATCTCATGCAAATGTATATTGATGCCCACAACATATGACATTGTAGTTCAAAACAGATACACCACCAAACTCAAGTTCAGTCCTCTCATCAGACATGAGTCTGCTGTCATGTCTTCACTCATCACCAATATCATCAACCGTCACCAACTAGCCTCGCTAAATTGTATGGACTTAGTTGATGTAATTACTTTCGTTTTCACTTATATATTTTCTTCCAGTTTTTATTCCTTTATCGGACCCTTTATTTTGAAATTATTTCAACAATAGAAATGCATTCAGTGTAACTTCCTATTCCAAGTATGTCCAAACAAGACGACGGCTAACTATGACGGTAAGGATTATCCATCAACATGCATCGTCTAAATCGGTCGATTGCCAGGAGAACGAAGGGTTTCCAAGAGATTTGATCCCTCCACACAATCTGACTTAGAGCTGCACCTGAAACCGAAACCAACTGTTGATAGCTAAGCTCCATGACGCTGGCCGCGGTGTCCGTTACGTACTGGCCATGGAGATCATCACGACTTGCTCCGAGAGTGATGCATACAAGCAGGACACAGACCGCGGTGACCGTTATGCTGTCGTCACGGACCTTATTTCTTGGGGCCAAAAGCGTCGCCTTGCCCCGCCCTACACAGGAGATGTGTTCAGCGATGTCCAAGCCGTGGTCAGATTGAGACAGGAAACGCAAATGAGGAACAATGTAATGTAACATACAGATCTGGCCGGAAGCTTCGGTCCAGTAATCCCGTGTGTTATTCCCTTCACACATGCAAGGCCAGGGGTGGCCGCCGTTGTCACGCTGTCCGTTCGCAACTTGTTGATTCACGTTATTACAATGGGGGGAGTACACTGTACAGTACCTGTTTAATTAAATGTGCTGAGTTTAGTGCGTGCCTAAGAGTGGTGGATAAAAAAAACTCAAGTCAAACGTTAGAATCATAACATAGTCGTATCAGATTTCTGATATGTCCGCAACCCACCATTTCCTTGTAACTAGGTCGCATCACTGGTTATGAGACATTGTAACCTTAGAGACACACTTGAGTGCGACTCCACTTTACAAGAGGCTTAGCTTTCAATAAAACATTCTTGGCAATATAAACACATTAAAAATGACAATTAATTTGCAATTTGTTGAACATGTTCAAACTGCTCAGCGAATTAATATCGAACCTCATGGAAACACATACTCATTCTTCGCATTACACCTGTCCCTGAAGTTATTTATTAAATGGGTAATGAGTACATAATATGACCCACTGTTTTACACACCTCAAGGAGTATATCGATTGCATGCGTACGTGCGTGTGTGTGTTAGTAATGAGTATATTGATCAATGAGCATGCACGCACTATTCAGTCACGAAGCTGACTATATATAGCAACTCTTCTTTGCACGAGGGAGAAACGTTTATCTAGAAAATAATGGTGTCATATTAACTTGGACATTATAACTTATTGTTTAGTCGTATATTACATTTTCTCAATTATTCACGAAAAGTAAAGCTATGGTGCAGGTTTAGACAGGCTTGAAATGTGTTCTTAGATAGTTTGTTTTATTTTTAGTGGTCACCCTCAGATGTTCTCTTGAGCTTTGTGTTGTAATTTAACTACACCAGTGGTAGGAACAGAAATGATGAAAACCTTGTAATTCTCTAACATCAAACGCTAGTGTTTTTAATTTATTAAAATACTTACTAATCAATTGTGCGTTTGGTCCTAAATTTTATAACGTAAATACATGTAGATAAGCATTACAGCTAAACGAGTTTCTCATATACTTCAATGTTTAGAATTAAGATGTGCGCTATGCTGTTCTTCATAGAACAATTTTATCACTGTCACCAATATTCGATACCGGGGATTATCGCACGCCCAATCTGTGAAATATGCGGCCGGCTAAGATATCTGTGTCTGTTGGACTGCGAGAGATAGATTGCCTCAGAAATCCAATTAAAGCACCTTGCAGATTGTAAATCCTATTTATACCGCCTCCAAGTTGAAATTAAAATCTTACACTCGAAATAATTCAAAAGCGTTTTAATGAGACGAAGACGGTTAGAATCTTTTAAATGAAGCGCTTTCGTAAACAAACCAGAATATTAAATGACTGACAAGACAGTTCTTCGTATATTTTGCAATTTATTTTGTGTAAATGAACTACCACGGTGTGCACTTCTAAATCCAGGGTGGGGGGGGGGGGGGGGGGAAGGGGATTACTACGTCGGAGATTGTTGTAAAGTATATTTTATGTCTGAAATTGCATCGACATCGATTATGAATGTCGATGGACAACTTAGGATACCAACCAATCAGTAGAATTATACCGTTGTTAGTGATGGCCAATTGTCATTGTGTGTGGTATTATCAGCCATAAAATAACAGAGAAACAGTTTGGAATGTGGGTGTCGTTATTATTTTTTCAGTTGCGCAGTATTGTTATTGTTGAAGTTACGAATAACAGTAAATTGAAATAAAACTTTCAAAATTATTATTATTATAACATATAATTTCTGAAGGATTGCAAAACTGTATTATTATTATTATTATAATAATTTGGGTATTATAATAATTGGGGTAAACTATTCTACACATTGGCACGTCTAATGCTGATAAGGGCTTATACTGACCAACTAGAAAACGATTGTTGGTTAATTAGTCGTCTGATAAGTGGGAAGTCATTGGCCTTCTCATTGGTGCTCGAGTATAGCTATTTCTTTTCTCAGACTTTTTCCTCTTTGCTTTATTAAAAATTGTTGTTAATGTTTTAAAACATTCCATCATTATTTTTCACAGCCATATTTTCAATAATTCATACTAATGGTTACCCCCCCCCCCCCCCTCTATAATATTGTACTTATAAGTTATGATTTTGTTTATAGATACAATAACATGTAAGCCTATATTGAATATTGATAGTTTAATTTTGTATTATAAATGTATTTTATATAGGTTGATAAACTGGGCCCTTTGTGGTCACCCAATGTTCATTGGCTAGTCATCGAGTATTATTAATACAGATTTACTTTTCTATATGAGTAAAAACGGGTCTCTCATTTATTTTAATGAGGCCGATAACTTTTTGAATATTTATTTCCATTCCAAAGCAAATCTTTTTATATTACAAAGTTGCCAGTACGTAGTACGTACTACCCCAAGTATCCCAATAAGGCCACATTTTGTGTGTTGAATAACATTCATGCAACGAGGCCTACCGCGACAACGAGCGAGTTGTCGAGCCCTCCTTGCGGGTAACGGTCCGCCCTTCATTGGCGACCGAGCACAACGACAACATGTTAGTCACACCACAACTGAATCGATCTCCGGTAACGATATCAGATGGTCATTCATTGCCAGCCCGACGTCGGCCCGAGTGAGAGATCTTGTTTGCAGAGGCCGCAAGAGATCGCTGTCGTACGCCCGTTAACAAGATGTCGAGTCTCTTGTGAACTGGTTCGTCCATACGACGCGACATGATTGCTCGGCTTTCAACAATCAACCAATCACCCATCGAGACAGACAATAGAAAGTCTCTTTTCGGAAACAATTACATTCAATTGAGACGGCTGGAGATTCGTAATCATAGTTTTCATCGTTATTCATATACCGAATATGGCGTTCGGTAAACCAACAATCTGATAAAACGCGCTAATTTGATTTGATTGCTATTATTACGTGATTAGTTTGTAGAAGACAATACACCCGCGTCAAGCTGTTAACATACAATCGAAATATTATACATGTATGAGCGTTACTGCCCTCGGTACAATTCGCGATGAATTGAATTACAAGATTCCCACATCATCTTTAATAAATTACTAAACCAGTAAACCTTTCACTTTTTGTCGGGCGTATTAAGGTCACGGTACGAGATTTACGCTAACGTAGGTTCACACAACTTTCGCGCGGGTGGATAAATAATTTCATTACTTATTACCGCTTGATTGTTTGTCAGTCAGGACTTATTCCTATCAATTAGGTTGAAGTAGAATATTTGCAGACTTTCATAATACTTAGCATTATGGTGAAACTTAAAAAAATGTTCGTCGTGCGGTGCGCACGACAGAAATCGTGTATTACTCCGAAACTCTAAATGATGACCTCTATAATCAATTGGAAACTTTTTTGACAGAGACATGCAAATTAGACATGGAGTGTGACTGTATGACATCATAGCAACCACACAGTCCGCAAATAATGGAATTATGGATTCCGTGTAGTCGCAAATTTTGACGAGTTGGTTAACTCCTCGCATATAAGCCCACGAGCTCTTGATCAAATTATTAGAAATCGCGATCGACAATAATTATAAAATAAAAATGTCTTATTATTGTTTTTCTTGTTTTTGTTCATGACGTAGTGTCGTACAGGACATAAAACCAGACATGAGTCACATGTAATGTGTGTAGTTTGTCAGCATATACACCTCTCTATTCCATGCAAGCTTATATTAATATTAATATAATTATAATAACCGACTACGTGTCTCGCTCTACCTACATACTGAAATAAGTAGTCAAATACCTTCAAAGGTATCTAATACTATAGCATTGCTGTATTTTAGTTAGAACATGGAAAACATAACGGTATTTAGTGAATAATTATATTAACAGTGATTTTTTATTTTACTAATGCGAATGATAAAACTTTCGCTCTCGTAAACGATAAATTCCTTACAATAATACTTCCGAGTATAAATTGCACGCATTTCTATACTACACTAAAAGTGTGTATTGAACTGCGAGTGAAGGACGCAGCAAATTTACACCGTTCGAGATGCACGGATGGATGGGTGGATGGACGGAGGCAAGGCAGCATATTATGGAAAGAGCCTGGAAACCCTCTCAGCGACTTATTTTCAAGTTTGTCACTGGGGATAAACCGAGGGACCATCAGTGGACTCCCGAATGCACACTGGGAACGTTCCCTCTCAAGACAGATGTCAGTTGGCATGGCCGCGCGATGCGTGGGCTACCACTAGGAGGAGAGCTTTTCTGATCGAGTTCGTTCATGTCTCTGAGCAATACAGTCACTCGCACGTACACGTGCACTCACAGCGTCCGTCACGTCCATAGAAGCCGGTACGTGATCACATGCAAATGCAATACCTACACTAATGAAAGGGGATGAAATCTTCATATTTTTAGTCTCATTACGTGTCAAAAAATGTTTCTCATTTACCAGAATTCAATACAACAAAAAATCAGGTAAAATAAAATGAAATACAAATTTGAATGAAACAAAATAAACGTTTTGTTTATGATCAATCCTTCTCTCATGTACATTATTGTTAGGGATCATTTATTGAACAGTCGTGTACCTAAAATCAATAAAACAAATTCTCATTTGCCTCATAGCCACCGAGAGGGAAATTGAAAATGAACACGAAACGGTAAATGGCTCCTAATTGCTAAATATGTACTTGTTTTGAGTTCTATTTGGTTCAGCAGCAGTGCACGGATTTAAATATATAATCAGCATTGCCATTGTTAATAGCTATAATACCAGGACACGGTAAACAAGGTACACAGCTGGCGAGTGGCCCGTTGCACTACGGCTATATGCACATTATGCAGATCATATTAATTGCGACAACATGTATTCAAACAAGGTTGTGTTTTTACAGACCTACGGTGTACACAACAATCATTCGATCCTTTATTCGTGGTTGTCAGTTTGTAAATGCTTTTTCCCCAAGCAACTGTTATTGCCCATCCGTCACACACGTGTTAATTCAAGTGCTCCTTAATACTTTGTACACCACTTATTTTTAATAATAATTCATACATGATAAGAGAAAGTCCTTCTTGGCCTACTTTAAGAAATTCCACCCTTACACATTACATTTCGCAGCTAATAATTTTCTGCGTGAGTGAATAAACGTAACCAAAGTAACTTCGTATGCCTCAAACGATCAATGAGAGAAATGTAAAGGGATATCATATTTTGCACACAAAATAAATTGCATGAGATGCGCGTGCGCATTTCCACACGTGTTAGTATAGTTGATTGATTGATTGATTAATGGGGCTTAACGTCTCATTTATGCAACGATGGCTAATCGAGACGATGAGCGGGTGATAATGAAGATGAGAAAGATGATAATGAAGAATAAAGCCACATCCGTATCAGATCCATTGTACGTCGCGTGAGTCGTCATACGGGATTCCAGCAAGGGAGGGCAGGGCCAAGAGGGAGGAGAAATATTCAATGGGACAGTGGGGGGGAAAGGGGATTGGGGTGTGGACTGCACTTCGTCTGACTTCTCCTCCTCGACCAGTCCGGCTTGGGTGGCCCTATCAGAAGCATATGCTTCCGCCGGCATAGCTCTCGGGATCAACAAAGCATGCAAACCTGCCCACCACGATAAGGTGGCAGTCCCTGGGCAGGGTGTTAGTATAGTATGTTCACAAAGTATGAAGTGGGTATTCATTTCGAAGATGACACAACAGAGTGATACCGGCAATCACAAAGCTAGTACGAAATATTTTACAAATAGTAAGAAACGAGTAAAGATTTCTTGAGGAAACTGGAGGTTACCATGGTAGTGCGTTCGATATTGAATATTATGGCAAAATGGTAACACTTTTGCTGTGAAAATAAAGGCGATAAGCGCTTCTTCAGTGGATTGGTGGGCATCCGAGCTTCCAAATTTCAAAATTAACGTTTATCTTTTCTTTACACATCACTAAAAACGTTGTTAAAGGGATAGTCGGGTGAAAAACTAAAGAACTACCATTTGTAGATGTCCACCTTTAAATACAAAAAACATGACTAAAAGATACCATACTTTAAAAGCAGGCGGTTAAAAAATTAAAGAAAACGCGATTATTTGGTTTGGTGCTACCAAGTAGCACCAAGCAACTTTTCTCATGGTAATTCCCATATAAAAAAAATGTTGCCTTGAGAAAGTAAAACCACCGCTAAAATAGGGCACTGATCAAAAATCGATCACTAGGTTTAATGTGCATCGTTTCTCTACCGATAACATGCTTCTTAGTACGAACGTTTACTTCTACAAAATACCCTGCAATTAATTTTTTTGTGACATGATGTGTAGAAAAGTTGCAATCTGTTTTGAGCGGTACTGTCCGCAGTCGCCGAGCGTTTCGCGGAGCGCGGGCTGGTCTCGTATAACACAATGAGTCCTCTGTCTATCGGGAATGCGCCAGCGACCTCAGAACCGATACAGTTACACTACGCTAGAAGAAAAATGCAGCAAGAGCTGCCGAAGGGAATCTAGTAGAATAGCTAATTGTTCACTATTTTTTTTCTTGCATTGAAGCAACCTATATCAATTGTATTTTACACATAACTGAATTTCATGGACTAATGACTAATTGGTGATTTTTCAGTTCTTCATCTGACTATCCCTTTAATTGTTTTTAGGGCTAGATAGGTTTATGTTTAATATTTTATTTTATTCCGTTTCCAGCCTAAAGGCCCAAACGACAACATGAACGTGTATTGAACAACGGGCAGGTACGTGAGGAAGAACGTATTAGAATTGAGACGAACAGATCGAAACAATGGCCGAAATGTCACGTTCCAAAAAGTGAATTTTCACGACCCAAATTACACATACATTTTTTACAATCAACCCAACTTATTTTATGTTGACAAAGCTATAATTATTGTCGAAACAAATTCAAAGTTTCCCATCGAATCGAGCTATAAACGTTGGTAAAATGCAGCGTTTTGTTCGAGATAATATATTCCAAACATTATATGATAATGTTCACTTGAGTTAACTCTCCCACTAAAACAATGGCCACGCATCCATCCTCATGACAAGCCGTATTAACCTCAATAAATAAACACAACAATCAACCCTGTTTTCCTTATTGGTAGCCGGATACACAGCATTTATAACCACATCAGGTACGGACGAGTTAAATTGCCCGACGCAGATGCAGTTAGATTGTGTAGTCACATATTAAATTGGATTGGGTGCAATCTGCGATGCCATATACGTACTTGGTACACCTGTACAGTGCATTGCCGCTGTACCAATATTGTGTATTCGAGTCGAGACCGCAACCGCACATGCATAATGTGCGCCGCCAATGCAGCATGACCGCTCGATCCACGTAGGCATGTTATAGGTCTGACTCTGCGCCAGTCACAGAATGCGGACATAAATTATGAAAAGGGTGTATATATAGGTATCGCTTCACATTCAGTGTTTGGCTACGTTCGAGAACCAACGTAGTTCCAACATCAAACAGTTTTGGGACATGAATTGTCGATGAATTGTACTAAATTTTGAAACCTTTCTAAGGGCACAATTGGAGAATTGGTAATAAAGTAAATCAGCGAATGTATTGTGTATATATGATTCTGTATGGATGTAAATCTAGGAATGCTGTAGTTATACACATAGATTGTATAATAAGTAGTACACCACTCTTGCTATCCCGCGGTATCCAATAAATTACAGTATACAGGTATACATATCGGTAGTTCTTGTCCATATTGGCAAATGAAGATAATAAAAGCCAATACGCATAAAACGTCAGTATAGAAACGAGATTTCGTGGAGCGAGCATTTTGCGTTATACTTATATAAATAAGTTATAAGGGTATTGTACCTGTGTGTTCAGATAGAGCTGACTAAGGGTGGGAGTAACCAAGGACGTAATTTAACACTTTAACTCCACTCCACTACATCTTTTATGACGATTACTTGGTTGATCTACAGTGTTATCATTCAGTTCTGCTGGCTTCATCTCCTGTCTGTTATAATTGCATATTTATCGTTTTTCAAATTTCATTTGGATGCGACGTGTCAGTCAAAGTCTAGCTTTAATGGGAACTGCCCGCAGTCCATTGATGCAAATGCGGACACGTTTCTGAAAGCAAAATACATTATCGAAATGCTGGAACATGAATTGTGCAAGCTGCATTGGCGGCTTGTACTTCCAGACGTCAATTACCTGTTCCACTAGGCCTACCACGCTCACAACGCACGTCAACGCTAACTTGACCCCAGTCATCGATCTCTCCCCATTGTTTTCACGTTAGCATAGCCACCAACCACAACGCATTATACGCTTTATCGGAAATAATCCCCGAATAAAGGAATAAAGCAGGTCTGCTTTAATGTAATAAGAATCGAGAGGGGCTAAACGAATTGTCTTGGGGTTTGTCACCAAATCACCAATCCAATCAGATAATTTGTCTTTAACGCGAGACAACTTTTTTGTCTCCGTCGTCTTTTTGTCCCAGACGAGAAGTTTTTACAGTTCTCGTATTCGCAACACTGGATCGTCGTTAACAACATTCAACGACCGCATACAAAGCACAATTAACCCAGTTTAAAGGGAATTATTGTTGAATTATTCAACTGAATGGGAATAAATGTGTGTGTGGTGACAGTTTAGAATTGAATTCACTATATTGGAACGCACCAAAGTATATACTTTGCAGATGCATTAAACATTGTCCATTTCAATAAGCATTATTGCATTATGCATTACTCAATCGTGCATACGTATGAGTATGTAATCCAACTTAACATTATACATGACGATCATCAGGTGATTTAGAATGTGACGATTGATTATGGAAAACGTTTAGTAGATGAATTCAAAGATATTGTAACAATCTACTTTTGATTGTTGCACTAATTTCCTTTATAGTAGGAATACTTGTTATAAGGCAATCAATCAGCTAACCATTCCCCGTGAGTCACTAAGATAAATTATGATATTATCACTACATACTCGGTCAACACATTATAATTACCAATGTGTTTATTAAAACCAAAAACACGTTTTGCTTGGTTTGATAGTTTTATAATGTCTTATATTTTATTTGTCGAGAAATCAGAAAACATCTTCCAAAACATACATTTTCGTCTCTGTTGATGAAAGACTCATTAAAATTAATTCAAGTTTCAATCGTTTAATTAAAAGCATAAGAACAGGAGCTGTGATCTAATTAAATTGAAGGTGATGTTTCCCGACAATTTACCTTAAAACAACACACCGTTGTTAATTGCTGTTATACCACCCGTCTACAGTAGTAACGGGATCAGGCTGAGGGAATGCCTATTGTGAGTGATGCCGAGTGATGTTATTTATAAATTACATCGGGCAAGCAAACTGAAAGAACAACTTTCATCAACAAAACAAAAACAGCTACAACAACGTCATGGTTTAATCACATAAACACATAATCACATCATTTTGTTTTTGTTTTCTCAACGATTTTATTTATCGTCGTTTGTGTATTGTATGTTTTGTGTGTATCGATAAGTCGCTTAAAAGAACTCTTACCCCGACTAATCGACTTGTTTTGTTAACATGACATGCAATGGCCTACGAACATCACGTCCGAAGTTTCAAAATCTGTTCCTTCCAACTCTTTTGCTGGTACCTTTCACCTCTACGAATGTCACCATTATGTCACAAATCCTAAAAGTCTATAACCATGAACACCGCACATAACACTGGGTCCACACAGTCGTCATATAACCCCTGACTGCACCACCAACCTTACAATGTGGTGTGGTCTGCAGCACTCAAGAAGACTAATGTGCTCTTGAATCTTGTCTCAAGTAAGTACATTAATATGACGAAAGAGGAATGGCAAATGTGATTTAAACCGCGTCACGTCCAAGGGTTCAAATTCATAGTCTTGTCTCACGTGCTCCTCAACTCAGCCTTTCCTCAGATTTGCCCAACCACCAATCACAGAGCAGCATTGCCACGTGGACTGCTCTGTGATTGGTAGTTGGGCGAGTCTGAGGAAAGGCTGAGTTGAGGAGCACGTGAGGAACGACTTTACATTTGATCCTTAGTCCAGTAAGACACGTGTCATACTGAAGAGCTCTAGCGGTAACCAAAAGTGGTTAATAGCTCATTAAAGATGTAAAATAAATAATAAGCTTTCATTAAAACAGTTTGCACCTAGGTTTAACTCTTTTCTTTTTGAATATAATAATCTCATTATTAGCAGGTTCTTGAACAGTAATTGTGTAGGACTTCCGAAATTAAATCTCAAAATGTTTAAACTTAATCGCGGAATTCTTGCATCCACAAACCCGCAATTAAGTCGCGTTAATGAACATTAAACTTGGAAACAAAACGCTGAGATCGAAACTGTTAAAAAGTAAAGGTCAGGAAACGCCTTTCTGTTCCCACCACTCTTGTTTATAATCTCCTTGACTCAGCGCATGAACCACGCGCGATGCCGGCAACGATCAACTTGCATGCGAAGTCTTAACACACGAAATCAACTGCTTTGTTTATATACAACTGAACTGTGTCGTATAATAGTTGACTTTGTTACAACATTGACACAGTTTCGTTATTATTCACCACTGCAAAGATAATTAACCTAACTTGAGACAATACAGCGAGCTAGGACTTTTTGTCGTTGTTGTTATATAGTTTGACTACAACGGGGAAACACATTCCACTCTGAAAACCAGACACTCGATTTTCATTCTAGATGATTACTGTACTGAGGTGGTTATGAAGTTTTCCGTTTTAGCGATCCTCAACAATAATATAGTGTTTATTGTGATTAATGAAAGGTAATTACTGTTGCTCAGAAATAAGTAGACTTCATTCATGATCTTTAATCCATTTTTCATCTGCCAGTCTAAAATCAGAGTGTAAAAATACATACAATCCATTGAACATTTTGCGCACGGCGAAATGCACTACTAACACAGCGTAGCGGTGATTGGGTTGACGTATGTTTTTTACCATTATGAAAACTACCTCAAGTTGTAGTAGTACTGCTTGATCTGCTTTATTTAGCTCATAGTCATAGGCAAGGTTAATTTCGGTACTGTATATATAGATTCTTATACTGTGCTAACATGTTATTCATTTGGTAAAAACCAAACATAAATATAGTATATGCCTTCTAATAACAGACCAAATTAGGTGAATAATATAAACTCTGACCCGTGTTGCTCACATATCAAGGCTTTCAAGACTGTAGATCTCATTTGATGAGCTTTGTTGAGAATTGAAGTTGAGGGCCTCCATTTTGGTCTCCCGACATTTCCCGTATTTGGCGCAGCGACACGAACCTTTTACCTCTTTTATGGACGCACTTGGCGTGTACGTTCTTCGCTTCCCGTGTGTTCCCTCAAGTGGGTTTCGCTCCCGAAAACAGCCCATTCAATAAGAGCTGACTGACGGAATGCTGCTATTACACGTGTGATACGTATAAGTCCTCGTATCGAGCGATCTGTCGCCAATAACAATTTCAAAGACGAGTGAAAGGTCAGTAAGGAAAAGGGGGCGGGGGGGGGGGGGTTATTCAGTGTGAGGTGAGGGTCTCTCTTGGGGCTGCTGACGTCGCAGTTCGCCCTCCTCCACCATCAACCCTTACACAAGCTGGCCCGCACTTAATTTAAGCCTCATACCTCAGCACGGACGCTGCTTTAGAGCCCCAGGACTCTGGGCTAAAGTAGGAGAACCCACCCAACAATCTTACAAGATAGTTTAGCCACGTACGCCTATACCTATCTAAATTCCTCATCTACAATTTGGCATACCTTTGCGTGCGGAATAATCAGAGTGTTACAATGTTATGCCCTGCAAAAATTAGTTTTACTAGTAAACAACGCCAGAATAGTTGATGTTAGGTCACATGGAGTTGATCCTATTGATGGCTGTCAGGTCATACCAGGTAGAGCTACCCGGGACATATTCTTACTCGAGCTAAAACTGCAGAAGAGCTTGTAGAAACGTTTTAAGAAGAAACCAATACATGTTTTCATTATTCATCGTTACAATAAGTATAATATATAGATAAGTAAATTCGGGTACAATCAATAACAACTGTTACGGCTAAAAGGAAAATATGTTTTCCATTTAAGAGAATTGTGGTCACAAATGTATTAAAATTTGGTGCGATTTTCCTCGCCAACCTTACCGTGCACAAAAACCAAATCTAATAACTTCTCTTATCGGTAAGGTAAATACAACAGCAGAAATACATTAGAACTGTGACTCACTATGATATGACAATAAAAAAGAAGGATTTTTAAAATTCAGGTTATAGTTCATGATCATGTCTATGTGCATGTGTAATGTGTTAGGCAACGCTAGGAAATCTTGCAAAGTGTCCAGTATTCGGTTTGTTTTGAAGTAAAACATTGACGTTCTTTTGTAATGCGTTATGACAAGCTGCCACAGCGATTATCATGTCTCCCGCCAACCCTGGTCGCGCTGCACACTAGTTGCGACAGAGCAGATGAACAATTTCTCCATGATCAGTCGTGTCCTCTAGATGTCACCTGGTATCAAATCCTTTCTCTTCGAAGGCTTTTTGCTACAACGTTACGCGATACAACTTATTTCAGCTATCAGAAAGATAAAATAACATTGGTGGCTTGAATAGTGGCGGCAAGTAAAAATGCAAGAAATAAGAAGCCAACGATACCAGACTAAACTTTATTAAGTTCTGCAAACGATTTAGACTAAATGCGGGTTTTATTTACGACGTGGTGCTTCTTGCTTTGAAGAGGTCAATTTTTATTTTTATAAATTACTTAAACTGACACGGCCAAACAAGAAGTAACATACGTAAATCAATTTTGTATTTTGCATATTAAGGTATAGTTCATGGTTCATACTCTTTACCACATCATTTCATCTTTGGGACATTGTTATGCTGTGTCATTTAAGGCAACCTTAATGAAAATTTAGAACTCTGTTTATAATTAGGTTATATATGCCCTAATGTATAAAGAAGTAGCAATTATTGCGAAGTCTAGTTTTTGGCTTATAATGTTAGGTAGCAGGCAAAACAAAAGATCATTATCGGTAGAACATAACTTAAAACTTTATAAATAAAACAAGACTGAATAATATCTTCAGAATTACCATAATGTCAAGTTAATTTAATTCAAGATAAAGAGTGTTGTGTTTAAAAACAAAAGATTCAGCGTTGACTGTACATGTTCAGTCTTTAGGTAGTCGGACGTTCGTGTATAGTAATTTCGTTCTCTAGGAAGAGGTTTAAAAGAAACATTGCAGCACCGCGCCGACGCTCGCCTGCCATTGGCTACGCGCAAGGAGATGGGATTGAAGCGCGCCGCAAGCTCGAGCAGAATGCTCACATAAAATTGAGTCAACTACGTCCATCGTCACTTTCCAGCGCGTCGCAACGTCTCCTACAACAGGACGGTCGTTACAAGCCAATGCCCAGCGGGACGATTGACTCGGCACAAGATGAAAATCTTGCCGTTTACATTACACCCACGGGCCCGGAGCTTCTCTATCATAATTGAATCACTCAAACTTGTGCGGAGGGGGTAACATTACGGCTTTATGCTACCCCAGAAGCTGCTTTCTTCATGGGTCGTACAACATAATGGAATTAACATTCGCCTTTTTTTAAACAAACTTCTAAGGGAAACGCCTGTCCATAAGTCAAGTACCAAATGGTCGCTTTTTAAATTAAGTTGATAATACTTAAGACAGGAAGGTAAATCATACGTCCACACAAGATACTGCCACTGAAAGAACGTTCCAAAATGTTTTATTGAGGAAACAAATTACACCAAGTGTGCGTCATCTGACTGTCGAAATCACTGTCAGTTTTAAACACTATCACTATTGAGCAAACTACCCCAAAGTCTTGGTATAACGCCTTACGAGTGAAGAGTGCAGTACTTTTAAGCATGCAGTGGCTCAAATCATTTATATTTTACATCATACATGCAGTAATATAGAACTCTCTTTGCTTTCAAAACTACTATTTTTCTGAATATGGATCTAGCGTTCGTACTAATGGTTTCGTGGAGTTATTTACTATTTAAGTTTTTGACACAATTATAGTTCCCCATCCATTATCTAGGTTACTTAACCTTTTTAAATTTAGTTAATAAACGTATTTAATATGACCAATTACAGTAAAAATATGTGTTATGAAGGCTTTATAATAATATATCTTTATTGGCATATAATAAGTACAAGGGTAATGTAAACTTAGAGATTTATAAATAGGAATTAAGGCGTGTACATGTGTATATATTGAATTCATGAAAAGAAAGAAGTATTTTTGACCCATTACCATGAAAGAGAAAATATATTCAAACAAACACATACATGTGTATGTCAGTGTGTTACGGTTCATGAAGTAAAATAATTAATTTGTAGAGGTACCAACATT
This sequence comes from Isoperla grammatica, assembly GCA_945910005.1. NCBI lineage: Eukaryota > Metazoa > Arthropoda > Insecta > Plecoptera > Perlodidae > Isoperla > Isoperla grammatica. Next base: position 42,889,801 of record OX246737.1, on the reverse strand, counting down.
ATACATAAAATGTTAACTGTAAAGGCATATTAATTATTTTCTGTAGATTGTAGAATTGAAGTAGAACGAGATTAAACTGACGATATCCACGCAGAGTAGGACTTATCGCGCTTAACTTGGCACGTGAATGTTTATTATTAGTGAAAATAATAATAGTCAGTCTATGTTGGCTCAAATATGAATGCGCATTTCATATCTCATTGTTCCCGCCTTTTCATGGAGACGTTCTCCGCTTGGTTCTCCTTTGTTATTTACCCCATCAATTCAATCAATCATTCATAAAAAAAAACACTCAATCCACACTTTCATTGTCAGCTATTTTTAATTACTCAATTTCGTTTGTCGATGGAATCTCTCGAATTCTGATTTGATTGGAATGGCAGTGATCGCTGATTGGCGGATTGTGTTCTAGTGTTGATGGGTGGGCGCAAGTCCGAACAACGCTCACCACTAAATGCTAATCCCTCTCACAATTTCACATTATCCAGATTAATAAAGGCAATTTCTTTGTTAGGTAATACCCGCAGTCATCAAACGAATCGACGATAACAGCAGTAATTAATTGTAAAAGTGTGATTGAAATATTTACTCATTGGGATTATAAATTTAAAAAATAGCAGATATTTATGCAATTCAATTTAGAAACATATCGACAATCATTATTGTGGCATGCTTAAATTAATAATCTAGGGATGGTAACTGTATGTGTGCGTAGCATGTAACGCCTACTACGACAATAACACGTGGTTTCTCGTTCTCCTTAAGTAAGAGTAAAGTAAAGTAAGTGTGAAACGAATAAACCGTGCGTTATTACTCATTGGGTTACGTTTTTTTATGGTTGGCTCGGATAATAAAAACAAAGAGTGGAAACCCGAACATAACCGTGTATGTTTACAATATGGATATACTATTTGGTAAAAATAACGATCGCGTAAAAACGCTCTAGGGAGAAAATGAAACTGTTTGGTGAGAGTATAAAGTAATGTATTGAACTGTTGAACCCAACCACGCGACGCAAACTGAAAACTGTTATGTTTTACTGCTGTTGTTTTCAAGATTTAATTCATATTTATTTTATAAATTAGATACTTTCATTTTATACACTAATTCCATGTGAAATTCTGTAGCTATGAACTCTTGAATATAAGTAAACATATACTTTACTTTTAATTTATCTTCTATAGTTTAGACTAACGTTCTCAATATGATGCAGATTTAATTCATGTCTAGTTCCGTTTTTTTTTTTTGCCTTGTTGTAAGTCGTATCTCTATGTGTATATTATTGTACCAATCTATTAAAAATTAACATTACCACTGCTGTTTTTATTACGTTCGCGAATTTTCTGCGTTACCTAGATTTTTTTTGAGTAAAACCAATAATCGGAACTTTATGCAGATAAAATTTGTTCATTATTTATGAAACTTCATTAATTTCATTTGTAGTTGAGGCTATTTTATTTATTGTTATTCCGGAGCTTTTGCCGGAAATTGCTTCGCACGGATGGGGCCGAGAGCCAAGCCCCGCAGTCTTTCATTACACAACACTGCCCACACTCTAACGCAAGCAATGTATGTACAGTCGGTAACATTATGAACACCAATAGTCTAATGACAATCCCAACCACAAATGAAAAACTCTATTAATAAAATATTCAACCAAACCTATGACCAAATAAACTACAGTTGTTTACATTTAAAACGTTTAAACCTTAAAAAGTGGTGAAATGAGAATACGACCGTCAGTATAATGATAACAATGTTAAAAATATTTGGCTTTTTTTTTATATTTTGGCGATGATGTTAATCGAGTCGATGAGTGGACGACATACGGCGATGAAAAACGACAGATGACTCCCACGCCAAAGTCAGGATTCGAACCTGGATCGCAGGGTCCGGCTGTACGTTTCTCTCGGCTATAGGCCTACTACACTTTGAACAAACGGACGCAAAGAAGAAAACGGATTCTTCATGACGGTCACTTAGTTTATAGGCCAAACTATTTGTATAATCATGGTAATGCACGAACGCAACGGAGTAGAAAGACAATTCACATGTGTACATCACTGTGTATATAATCTTACAGACAACATGGTGTAGCTCATCCATCATGTATATGCCAAAAGTTTCATCTCAACCGAACAGTCCAAGAACGTGAAAATACGCCACACAAATCAACGAATAGCAGCCATGTTTCCTTGATGACATTCGTGATGAGATCATCCGTACATCCACAGATTATAGCTTCCTGTGAGGCAGATTGAGAAGACAGTGACACCAAATAGAGTCGACTGGTTTCAAGGGCAAAACCCATTACCACGTCAGCATATATAATGGCTTCCCTGCTTCTTGCTCGAGACCCTTAAAGTTAATGTAAAACAGGAAAATATGGATTATAGCGGAGACCCGCGATGAAACGCTGACGGGGCACAAATCCTGATAAAACATACGTATACTTCGCATCCTTTTAAGCACCTCGTCCCGAGTGTTCGTGATAAAAGTGTGGCAAAATATGTAATTTACGAGCAGGCTTTCTATTGGCTCTCTGTGCGTTGTCTCTCAACTTAATTTGCCGGGTTCGTAGCATTTCTTGATTAGACCATCTTTCGGTTCTCTTGTTGGGGGATTAGTGCACCAATTTCATCCGGGTAGAGGATTTTCTTGGCCACAAGCTTTAGCTCCATTCTACTTTATCTTTATTAAGACAGGCTGGATGTTTTCTTTCAATGGGAATGGGGGGATTTAAACACTTCCTTAGTTAAGTTTTATCTTTTACGCACTTTTTTATACTTAATACACAGGGCTAATCATCAGCTGCTGTTTGTTGAGATTACCTTAAAAACGAAACACGTTCTACTCCAAAGAGAGTTGTTTAACTTTCTAACGAATCATCTAAACAACAAACCATACCATGAGTATTAGCTTTATGAACGAATTGCCTACAAATATGGCATGTGTTTTGTGAAAACAGTTTCAATTGCATACTTTCTTTTGGTTGAGAATTATAACTGCATCGTTGTGGGTTTGATTTCAATCGAAAGTTGAACCCACCGGTTGGGTTTACGGTGCACGATATAGATAATATGCCGCGTCACATATGGGCTTTGCTTAAGCACCGCTGATTGGAATTATTGTACAAAAAGTGGATACATCAAATCCACCACCGAAACCACAAAAAACATTCCCTAGTGGGCGCTGCTCATCACGGACACAAATGTATTCAAGGTATTCAAATGTATTCATATTTCACAAAGTGTATTCTTATGCAGATTGAGCAGAATACAGCTGCGTCCTACTTTAAACGAATCATTTATAAAAAGTGCAATGAGCATACTTCATTGCAATTTGCTCAACAGTGTTTTACTAATCAAATCATAATTTATTGATTTTATTAAGCTCGGTCCGTAGTTTACCTGCGAATGGCAACTGGGTCGCAAAACAAATCAAGATAATTAAAACCTAGCTTGTGTTATGTGTACTCAGTTAATTAACTCACAGCTATGAAGTAAGTTACACAAAGATAACACAGGTTTCCGGTAATTACCTTCGCAATGCATACTGTGATGATTGGGCGTACTTTTAAATTAGGATAATGGAGACAAAATGTGCGGAATACATGTGAACATACAAAATATGACACCGAAATATATCGTGATTGAGCATATGTTATTCACTTGGGCTACTACAGTCTAAAGCATCCATTACTACCACTAATGCACAACAGTAATTGTTAGCTTTATCACGCTGTATTTACTTTTTTTTTTTGCATGTTGCTAAGATTTTGAATTTAATTTTAATTGCAATTGCTTTCTCGATTTGGGCACAACGTTTATTGTCTCGACTACATGGTCAACCCCCAATCGTGCATCTAGACAGGCATTGGCTGGTAAAAGCTAAACACATTTACCTTAATTATACGTTAAAAAGTAGAACGCTTTTATGGTTTTGACTAAATTGTTATGTTATTCCCATTTTACATTAAGAAACACAACAAGAGAACCTAAGTAGGTATGTATAGCTAATGAAAGTGTCAATTTCTCGAGTCGTTTGCGACTGGGTCTTATAACTTAGTTCATTCACCTATCCCATTTGATAGTGTATGAACACCCCACAATCTCTCAGTATAGTGTGCATACTGCATACATCAATCTAATCTTTATAACATAAATGGCAAACGGTACAACTGCACCCTCCCAACGACTGTTTTCAAAGCGTTGGCACATAAGCATAAACATATTCAATCATAAATTGCAGCGCCATTTACGTTCCATTCCATTCAAATTCTACCTCAGATCACAGTATTCATAGCTTGCACGTACGTCACATCTTTGCGCACATTTGTGGCCACATTTGTGATCAAACTTTGACGTTGCCATGGAGAAACAATTGAAGGCTGTTGTGGTAGAACACAGAAATTCTTAGTTCCTAAAAACTCATTCTGTGTTTGAAATAAAATTGGTATGTGTGGTAATTTTGTTATTGTTTTATTACTTATGTTTACTTTTTAAATTCAAAATTAGGAATATTTATTTAATTTGAATAGTATTTGCCAATGATCTAGGATTGGTCATCATCAATTGTGTCGCAATCATGGCCGCTGTGACGTCACGTGGGAACTATGAATAAATTCTTAATCCTGATCCCATAAAACAACTTGCAACAAAATATCAATTTGCAACTTGTTTTACACTTTACTTGTATTGATGAACCCAGTATTGCAGCCGGCCACTCAATATGTGTCAAGCCTAGATGCCGAGCCCCGCTCTGATTTGTATGCCGAACACACTCGGCTCGTCCCGAGTCGGAGGACGGGGCACACACGTCGGACGACGCTAGCAAATGAGTTACGAGCGATAAAATGCGATCCCCCGCAAGGTGGAATGCAACGCGTACACCTTGGGTGCAGCTATACTCAGCGTAACGCACTTCGTAAACGGATTCGGTTCATACCTATACTTTTAAGACGAGATAAATTTAGGCGGAGACGGAATTTGTAACGTACAGCTCACTAAAGACGCCATCTAGAGATTTATATTTGGATCTCTCTCCGCGTGAGATGAAATAAGAGAAATAAGATGAAATAAGAGATCCCTTTATAGCAAGGGATATTTGTATTTGTGGAACACGTGTGTCTTGCAATCGCAATATTAGGTTCTTTTGAGTTAGCTACACCTTTTGCACTTTTTTCACTGTACCCCATAGAGCATGGGCCAGCCGGCCTAACTATGCAAAACGTATCGAAGGTGTACGTAAATCAAACGCACCTATAGTGTTTCGCAGGAAATGCCTGCTGTAGGTTGTACATTATGTGTCACGGTTGCTAGATGGGACCAACACAACAAATATGTCTGAGGCGGAGTCCCGGCTGCAAGAGACGAAATAGTTTTTTTAAATAGTGACACCCCTAAAATGCAGAATATGTTAGTGCTTACAAGGACCTTCAGATCTTCAGAACATGCTTGAAACGGGAGGGAACGGGGATGGGGGCTTTGGTTACATCGAATGTATTTAGTGTTTTAGTTTAGTTTGCTAAATGTTATGCCATTTGAAACGATAAAACTATACAAATAATGTTATATTTCTCTAAGCATTTTTAACACAAAATGAAAATAGCCTAGTTCTTCCATAGCGTGTCACAACTACGAACCCGAATTTGTAATCAACGGTACAGTTCTGTAGAATGACATATAAACACTCTTGTTTGTCGTTACTGCGTATGGTTACCTTTCAATTGTAACACTAACCCCTTTACGTTACGCAAGGTTTTCTATCAAGAGTTATTGTCGCATGGCCATCGTGATTGTCGCCTGTTGCAATCCAAGTCCCAGACAATGATTCTTTCTTCATTCAGGCCTGTATAATCTCACTCAGTGAATGGAGGGAGGTATAAAGGTAAATACAAAAACAAACGGAGCAAACCTGGACTAAATTACAAAGGCTTTGATAGAAACCCGAGAGCTATTTACTTGTGGAGTATGATATGCAACGTTTTTATCAAAGATAAAGACTCCAGATGGAATATTCGAATTGTGCGGTGTCTCATTCGTCGAGTGCTTTTACATAGGTTGACATTTTCATTCTTGTATACACATCTTCTTTCTACCTTTGTGAGATCGAGCCTTTGTGAAGATCCACACAGCTTCAGATCTACGACACTTCAAGCAGCTCCATTTCAAAAGAAAAGTTTCTTTTTCATTCGTGGTATGAAATGAAACCACGCGAAGATTAATGAATCACCTCACCTACACAAGCATAAGATATTGCTCATTTTCAGAGCGCTGGCAAGCAACACACGTAAACAATCTGTAACTCAAAACCTAGCAACTTGCTTTCTAAGTTGGTATAACCAGTGCTACACAACATTGTTTGTTTGTAATTAAACCGCTAATTACTGGTTTTACTTTCAGCTACAAGCTAACTTTAGACTAAACTAATTCAAATTTTAATTTCTTTTTACATCAAAGTGTAATTATTCAACTACTCATAAATTGTATTTAAATGTGATGGTTAAGAACGTTTGTAAAAAATGAGGAAGGTTCTAATCGTTGTTCAGTTATTACCTTATAACGTACTAATCATTCCTACCCTCAAACTCTTCAACCCATTCGTACAAGAGACATATATACATTTTACCTGATACATTGTCAAAGCATTCCTGAGAAGTTTAATGGTTTAGTAATTTATATTACATTAGTGTTCAAGTGTAAAAGGTTACAATGATGGTATTTGGGTTTTGTTTTCGTATTGTGGCAATGAAGTAGTTTGGAAAATACAATATATTATATGATATTCATGTATTTATATATTATAAACAATTACTTCAGTCATAACCATGTTTGCCGTTACAATCACAAACCAAATATTATTTATATTAAAACGAAACTAATTTTTACGAGACGACAACTGCAATCAAAATCGTTAAATCTAATCCCACTTTGACCCCTGTGCTATACAATATTCAGCTCAGAGTACATTTTACTCGTGATCCATTTTTCTTGTATAATTACCAAATCGTGCATTTCGTAACCGGGCAGATAATATAATTTTGTATTATTACTCTGTTACCCAATTATTTCAGCGTGGTTATTATCGTCGTGCGTCGTGGTCATTCCAGATCCCGCTATGTATAAAACGGACGGTAACGGGTGAGTAATTACATTATTTTAAAAGGTTACAATAAATGTTTTAAAACACAATCTAAATTAGTACATGAACACATTAACAGTACATTCTCTTTAAACGTTTGATTCTAACATGCGTCCTCCAATAACACGGTTGGTGTATCCATACTGTTCAGAACAATCAATTCAATGCCGCTTGAATCAGTGTTGGTACTGAATACTTAATTGATGTACACATCGAACAATGCTGTGGGTTAAATTCCAGTGTGTGTGACTGCTGCGATCTCCCGTCATTGATACTGCACACACACTAATGATGACTAAGTTACGATTGGTACGACCGGCCGGCCTTGTGTTTTCACACGCAAACAGCCGGTGTCATGAAACACATCAATGATGATCCAGTGCACCCGTCAATATACATTATATTGATTGAAGGTACATTAAGACGGAAACCGCATTTTCACTACAATATAAACTGCACGTGCCTTTTTATTTTATAGTCACAATAAAAAGTACGAAAATGATGATAAAATTACATTTGTGGATGAGTAATAACAACATACATGCCACTCACATTTCACATTCTCATAAAAAAAAATTAAAAAAACACAGTATTTTCAACGTTTATATAAAATAGGTTTTCATAACCATTCAGTAAGAATATACACATTTGGTATATTTGATCAAACGTAAAAAGTGTTTTGAACATTTTTCATGATATGATTTATTTTGAGCCCCCTAGAATGCCTGTACCAATCACAAGTATGAGAAGTCATACGGTCCCAACTCTTGAGTCCTACAATGTACCAACATGACAGCGCGTATTTTACCAACAGACACCGTCAGCCAAGCCTCTAACAAGGTGCTCGTAATAACCATGTCCGTACCTCGGTGCTAATAAGTCAGTATATGAACCGCGCCACAAACTCGCTGAGTTATGTCGATGAGACGCCTCAAAATGTCTATATTCGCGAAGAAGTGCAGCGAACGCAGCATGAAGTACATAGGTTGTGCCAGTGGTGTAGTGCCAAATTTACCAGTACGTATACGCTTCAGTGGGAAGCTGGAGGGACATATCTTTCCAGACAAAAAAACATGGGGCACAACAATGGCGCCGCAGGCGATTTAAAAAAAAACAGGCTTTTTTGAGTGTGTTTTGAGCGTTTTAGATACCAATACCGGACTGAATGCAATCCCGAAATACTGCAGTTTTTGTAGTGCAAAACCAGAAAATCACCAAATTGGAACACTGACGAGAATCGTTCAGGAATACGTTTGGGGGCTTGGGAAGTGGTTTGGCGACACACACGCCGCCCGTGGCCCGTATAGATATATCTGTTGACACAATTGGCTGTTGATTGACACCGCAATATTTGTACCAAGCGAGACAATTGTATCCCACTTGGTGTATTGGCGGGAAACGGGACTTTACATTGAATATCGGGACTCTCAGATCCAGGGGTGGTCTTAGCCAATTAAATGCCAGTGCCAGAGAGCACAATTTTACCAATAAAGAAAAGCTGTCAATCGTGAATAATGTGTCCGTCATTCGAGGCATGTTACGACCGTATCATTGCGTATCACTCGTATCATAACCAAAACCAGTGTGTATACGAAAGTTTTTTAGCCGGACCAGTGCGTATACGGCGTATACGCCCGTATACGCACCACTACACCACTGGGTTGTGCTGAAGAAACCACACAGATTAAACCATTTTTGCAATATGACATTGACAAACTAGAATTAATAATTTAATGTGTAAAAACACATGCGGCGTAATGCTTCGTTATGATTTAAAAAAACTACCGGATTTATCATTAGAATAATTTTAAATAAATTGATACCAATTAGACGTTATATTTACATTATTGGCAAAAAGCAGCAAGCGTTGCCTTATTTTCTAAGCGAGCAAACAAATTACCATGCATGCGAACAATAGGAGATTACACGAGGTATCTTACCTTACTAAGCCCTTAAGAAAGTGAAACCCTAAATAACTTCGTGCATTTTGCATTACCATAGTTCACAAGCATGAAGTATTGAAATGCATTATCGCGTCGCGTGTTCATAGCGCCCACACAATGAGGAAGCGATGAATCGTTCCGCTCTTCTTTGAGTTTAACCCCTTGGATTACATCCGGTTAAGTGGTTTCCACAATGTGGTGAACGCTGCCCGCAAGAGAGTTCTCATCCAAGTCTTGCTTTTATCTCCTCGTTCTTTCACTTGCAACGTCTTTCTCGTCTTCCTCAATTTATCACAATATTTTTCATGAGCGCGGGCCCGTCTTGTGCCTATTTCACCACAACGTCAGGCACCGCTCGGCACTTCCTCTCGATTACTCTCAATGCAAGATCATAGAATGGAGTTATGTCTTACAGACCTCAGTAGGTTTGAGGCGTAATACTTCTACATTTCTCTTCAAATACAACTATTAAGGCATGTCCATGTAGTAAAGCCTGGGTAACATAATATGCGGTGGTCTGCAATTTATCCGGTGTAAACGGTTCGGCGTCTGTCCGAGCAGACACGATCTTCGTTATTACTAGGTTGTTATAACGAATCAGGAGACAAGTATGTAATTTATTTACTACGTGCTCAATGTATAATTAATTGTATTTGAAGACAGTTATAAACTCATTAAGTGTAGCTCGCCTGCCGGCCGGCCAGGGGCAATGTTAAACGACGTGAAGGCCCATTAAACAAACAAATCAGTCCATGCGGTTATTGGTCACAGAACGCGGGAGGAAGTTGGTAGCGGATAGGCGGGGTTCAAGCCCCGAGCGAGCGGCCGTAGGAACCGTGCCCCACTGGGTACACGCGTCACGCATGGCCCGTCGCGTCATGCATTACGGTGCGGCTCAGGTGCGTGTGTGAGTGTGAGTGCGTCTCTCTCTCTCTCTCTCTCTATCGTCTGGTCACTAGCTGCGACCAACAGCGCCCTAACATTGAGATCCCGTTGCGCCCGACATTTTTTTCTTTTTCATTTTCAAGTGTCTTATAATTTATTAGTTGCGTTAATAGTAATTGAGTCTAAACTTTGCCTGTACTATTTTCAAACTTTTAGAGTGTTGTTCTCCATATTTACATACAACAGTACATTTGAGCCTTTTCATTTATATTTTCTTTATTTACAGTAGAATTAGAGGTTAGATGGAAGAGCGAACTATGTTCGAATCTAGCCTATTTGTAAATGAGTTGTAACTGCTGTTTACAAATAAAGATAATTATAATTATTATCATCATTATAATCCTACCTGGTCAAGGAACTGTGCCTTTCATGTTGCGAGGGCGACGGGAAATAAGTGAAATGCTGTTCCAAATCACGTAGGAAAGTTCCACAGTAGAAGGACAAGTGATCAGGTACAAAGTGAGTTTTGGTTCTTTTTATGCGTAATGTGAATTTTGGTTTCGCTGCAAGCGAAATGTTGTCGGGTAACTTGGACGTTGATACCAGGACCAATTTCAGGTGCAATTTCGTGCGCAAAAAGTGTTTTGGCACTCGGGGTTACCATCACCAGTTTCCTTCCGCTGTGCTCCATCGTAAATCAGTTAACTCACAACTGATGTGCATATTGGCATTAAAATAGATAAATAACAACACAGGAGAAACGGTTGCTATGGACGGAATGCTAAGCCGTTGATCCTAGTTCCGTGCTCGTTTGCATTTGTTGCACCATCATTAACTTTTAATGGCCACTCATCCAACAAATGCACCAGCATCAAAGCATGATGAGACGTCAAGTCCCAGAAACAATTTCAGCTGATGCTCGAATAGTTGTGTTCTTGTTAAATTTTGTATACGTGTGATGTCTTAACACTGTAAAGGTACGTTTCGAAATTAGCTATTCCCAGAACATTTTTTGAATAACTTAAAAATACCAAAAAGGAGCTCGGGATTATCTGTTACAAATATTGTAGAGCTTCAATGCGTACACACTTGTGCTTGGATTCAATCTTATTAGTATAATTTGATAAGTAAGAGCATTTTGGTTTCCTTGAAACAAAAATGAAATTTAACAATATAAGAAATAAATATAAATTCTATCCCAAGGTCTTAAATGGAACTTCAACAAATGAGATGCGAAATAGCCTTCTTGCAAGTCAGAAAAACAACAATGAAACAATAATTGAACTGATGGACAAGGCGAAGGTTATCAATAAAATAACCATGCTGATATATGAAATAACAAGTGATAACCATGGCGACTTCCAACACTTCAAGTTTTTGACGTCACCTTCAAAAAGCCTAGGCCCATAGGCTTTGCATATTCACTAAAATTGATTCTAAAACACAACTGGGGACATATTCATAGGACATCCTGAACCTCAATACGGTGTCTACGTCGCTTAGAATTGGAACTTATCTCTTATATATTATTTTGTTTAATGCAGTCGATTTTACGGAAAATGTTATTTAACGTCTTTCCCCACATTTATTTCAGACAGTTAATTTAATTAATTTGATGGCGTTTTTCGTTTAATTAACGAAAATAAACTTGTATTTCTAAAATTGAAAACGTTCTTCCACCACTTTTTCCACTTATCTGAAGATCGCGGACGAACAACGTCGTTTTCAGGTTAAAGCAAGATTCAGTTGGATAGCGAACATACTTTAAGCGAGGCACTGATCTCGATACACAATAATTGAAAGTCGGTGTTAAAAAAAAAATATATGTATATAATCGTAATAACGTTGGCGGATGTTACATTTGTTAATAAGGATAAACATAAACAAGAAATATTATTTCATCTGAAGCGCAAATATACTTCATTTGTCAACAAAAGTCCGAAGAATACAGAGACCCTCATTGTTTTATGAGGTTTTCCATTTTGGCATAAATTACTTAATTATCGCAATTTGCTTGATCACTTTTCGCTCTGCTAATTTCTTCGGTGTGGTCATCGCGGATGTGATTATTAAAGATTCTTAATTGACTAACGTCATATTAAGTAATGTTAAATAACTTATTTAATTATTCACAATCGAGGTGTGAAGGTTTCTGCGCACATTCCACTTTCCCTATAACATAAAGCGAGCGAAAGTGACCACTATTGTGATGTGGTTTGAATATTGAAGGTACCAAGTGTGTAACAACAGTATCATATGATTATACAAACTACAAACGATATACGAGGCTTGATTCACATCAAGACAGTGAATGCTGGATGATTGAGGGCTGTTTAGTGGAGAATATGATACGGGCAAAGGCACGTAGCGCACTCCTCGTAGACACTAACTCTCGTTCGATTCGATGACTGGCGAGGTTATCGCAATTGTCACTCACAACTGACTCGACTGGGACTCGAACCCATATCCTTAAATTACTTGAATTGCTGATGCTCATCTGACATCATTAACGGAGCCTAGATAACCAACTCTTATTGCATAATTATTTATAGAGATGGGCATCGATTCCACAAATGGGTATCGATAATCGAAGGACAATTATCGTTATCGATCGATAATATCGAGAAAAAAAGTTGAAACAAATTTAAATTTCGTAAGTTGGAAGCAAAATTTCAAAATTCCATTTAAAAATGTTTTTTTTTATAAGCCCGATTCGCAGGTTCTCAGCGTTATTCTGGTGACGAAAGGTCTGCTGGGACCCCCCTTCGCTCTCGATGATTCATACTATTCGATATTTTCGGTATTTACATTAATATCGATAACTTAATATTTTACAATATCGAATATCGATATTGAATAAATCGATATTTAACCATCTTTAGTTATTTGTGTTGTGATTCTTGTGCATAATATGATAAATCGAACCTTAGAGAAACTGTTACATGTCATTTGTATGGAGTATTATTTAATTCAGTCAAAGGCATGTCCCGCGAGGTTAGAAGTATCACACGCGTTCTCTAAGGTTAATTGAAGCGAGTTCTGGACACGCTATGAATAATGGGATAGTACTGTCACATTGGAACATGCGCATAGATAGATTTCATCTTACCTATTTGGTTAATAATGATCGAGTGACTGATGGCGTCGTTGCTCGTTGATGTAACAATCATTCTACGAACTATCGAAGGAAACGGTTGCCCTACTAACTTGTGAACCAGAAAAAAGTATTTTAAATTCATTACACGAGAACCAGTAATTATCTCTTATCTGTTTGGTTCAGACACAAGTTTCAAGTTGATGGAATTATCACAACATAACAACAATAAATAAATTGATATTAACATGAAATATGGAATCACGAAAATAGAACAGAAACCAACAAAGTGTCCCAATTTTAATAAGTTTCTATCGCTGTGCTAAAGACGAGACCGCATAGAGAAATATTTTAGGAGCATTTGTAACTTTTGTCGAAAAGACGGACCCACATACTACAAATTATCTATGATACAACTGGTATTAAAGTACAAGTTGCTTAATCAAATAGTAATTGTTTAGAAATGGCTCAACTTTGCAATTGAACCTGTAAATACGACAATAGGCAACACGCGTACGATTTTTTTTGTTAAACCAAACACTTAGTTTAATAGTATTAGGTACAAAAAGTATATTAATGCAAGTCGCACGTAAAAAAGAAATTTTTAAATAGGTTTAATGTGGTCGCATTTATTGAAGTTTAAACTGGGGATCTGAAACGCGTACAGGTGGCTGTGACGCAATGGTTCTGTAGACTTGGCGTAACAGACCAATCGCTGAGGCGGTGAGCGTACAAAGTACAAACCCATGACGTCAAATCCACTCTACATGGCGGCGGCTCGTTTTTCGCGCCCTTTTATTTATCGTTACTAAACCAATTATTTTGAGGCATAGACTGATCCGTTTTTCAAAATTCAAAGACACAAAATTATTAAATGAGAGACAAGGTATTTAAAAATCGATAACAATTTTCATACGCGTGTTCCCTATTAACACTTTCGCATGTATCCTTCACAACAAGACACATTTCATATACGTCACCCCCCCCCCCCCCCCCCCACTATACAGACATTCCACATTATTCATTGTTTACACACTCTTATACTAGTCATACTTTTCACGGCCCCCTTTCTTTCAGCGCCATTCCAATGTATTTATACTCAGTGTAAGATCTTTTGTAAACCATACAAACAACCATGGCAACATTACAATGACTGTGTGACATGTAATGAGTTCAACGTTCAGTGAACAGAGCTCGTCTTAGTGTTTTGTTTGACGATCTGCATACAACCAACACAGAGTCAGACTACTATATAGACAAACGTGCCGTAGTCAATAACGTGTGGATCGGTGAATCTCCATCGCGTACCCCTAAGGCCTAAGGCATCGTTCTTGAACGCTTGAACTCGATGCAGTTAATATCACTAAGCGTTTCACAATAGACGACTCGAAAGTTAAAGCTCTCAGCCAGAAATTCTCTCCGGCAATACGAATGTTTCTCTTTATTGCAGATATCTCGGCTGCTGGAGAAAATAAAGCTTATACGATATTGTAGGGTGTATCGTTTGTTGCCATATTATTATTTATTAATTTTATTGTAATTAAGACCAGTGTAGGGCACATTGCTCTCTTTAGCCTGATGAGTGATGATTGATTAATGATTATGAGGAAGGGAGGAGGGGAAGCTTAGTACCAGCAGGTAGCCTACTTCTGTCGAAAAGTACAAAGGGGACCATCGGCTTTACGTCCCATCCGAAAGGACGGTGTAACTTTGACCAGCCATATAGGTTCCTCCACTAACCTGCTGAACTGCCGAGCAGTTGACGAGAAGAACGAAGCTTTTACAGAAGCTTTCGAACCCTCCAATCTGCTCTAACCAACGGTAACTGGTGTTTCAGGGGAGAGTAGTCACCCATCCACCTCTTGACCTAGCCCGAGGTTGCTTAACTTCGGTGTTCGTAGGGGAACTGGCTAAGTGACCGCGGCTAAACTGTTGGCTATTAGGTTATAGGTATACAATGGCAAATGGAGAGTTAGAAAATAGTGAACACGTAGGGGTTTAAATAAATAATTCTCAGTATTATATGTATGCGGAGACATTTTTTTAAACTCTGAATTAAAACAAATTGTTTAGATTAGGATGTAGTACGATAATTTTAGGGCCAAAATCATACACTTACTATACCTGTGACTATTCAGTTGTGGGCTTCTTTTTTTAATTTAAAAAACATATGTTTAGCAAACGCACGTATAGCAACTGTTCGAAAGTGCATTTATGAACACGTTTTTGATACTATTGGCCAGAATTAATATCGTATATACATTTACCAGTGTGTTATGCGAGTTAAATTTGTTCACGAAACCAATCAAAAGGTTTCATTTAACCATCCCTATTCAATATAATTCCCAATCAACAATTTCAATTGACAAACATGCAGATTGACCATTTATCGACGAGCGTTTTTAGCTCGAAATGCAACTATTTTCTATTCATTTTTGTTTGGAAGGTAGACCATGCGCCGTATAATTGGAATAGTGTATTTCGCATGAATGGTTCATTCTCTATCAATTGGTTAACGCATGTTGGAGACAATAATTGCAATTTCTAATGATAATAATTAATTATAAAATACTGATTCCAGAAGTAACAATACCTTTACAGATTTTACTCCACATGCAGGCGTAGCAACAAAACATTACCAACACATCACTATCGTTTACTGTCACGAACGCAGACAGCTCCTGTTTTATTCTTTAAAAAAATGAGATGTCCAATGATCTACACAACCCCTCCCCCCCCCCCCCCCCCCGCTCTCTACACCACAGTCCTACCCTACATCTCAGTCTATTATAACTGTAATATCAGCTTAAAACCCATGTTACATTCAAATACAGTGGTTTAGCTCGCAATGTATCATATTGGATTATTTGAATGGAACTTTACCAGATTTTACTATTACTTATATTACCTATGTCAAGATTCTCGGAGCGAAGTCCTAGAACATGAACATATGATTCTATTATACCTTCCCACAAACACAGTCCCATCCGTGACGCATTGTTTAGTGACGGGAAATCTCATTAAAACCTTTAATTAATAACACCGACACAGCTAAACCTACTCGCGTCAAATGGAGTTCTAACACCGTTAGCCCTGACGCCCGTGTTCCATAAACTCTATAAAGTTTGAGAGCCATGGAGAGGAATAGAGCGATTGTGATAGTTGTGCTTGTTCTAGAACACGACGAAAATTTGACCAGGGTGTTTTATTTGCCTATTGAAAGTTATCTATAATTGAAACCATGTAGAAATCTGCATAGCTATAATAATCCCATCATCCCACAGGCTCCGAGCGTGGTTCTAGATTAATTCGAGTTGGAAGTAGTCTCGTTACCAGGCAGTGTACTCGTGGTTAGGTCGCTAAATATAATAAAACCTAATGACGACGATAACAAAGAACTCGTTTCCAGTGCGCTGAAGCTATACCCACAGGCGTAGCGCACTTGGTTGATTTTATTTTTTCAAGTATGGTAGTGCTCGTTTGCTTATGCGCGTGAGTTTCTGCATATAGCTTCACCGAAATACATCCCAATCACTCTACTGTAAAATCACCATTCTGTAAAAAAATTTACTGGTTCTCTTTGTTTTTAATCTAAATGAGCTTCGGGGATAACCGGAAATAAAAAGCATTTTTGTGTATTCATCAGTGCCATGGTTGTTCCTGTTTAGACACAAACGCTAACAATATTGTTGTTTTTTGTGAAAGGGACTTCCTCATTACCCGATTCTGTTAGTAGATCTACTGATTGATACTCGTTAGCTTTCATTGGAAACGAGATACTCAACACTGGATAATTACAGTATTCGCGTTCCCACATTGATTAAGCACTCAACACAATCGTCAAAAATGCGCTCAATATAATGTTTCCATATTTGTTATTTGGGGAGGGGATGGGGGGGGGCGGCTTTATAATGTGAATATTACTTTAAATACTTATAACTCCATATAGATAATATTTCCATGATTGACAAGTGACTTAATACTCTTATAGTGATAACACACATTTAATTAGTTTCGATTATAGTAGATCGTCCAAGACTATGTACGTCACACTATGTCCATCAGAACTGTTAAAGCAGATGGACCAAATACCACACGCCATGGACGTAAGCTTATCGTGAACCACTGTGACGCTTATGTCTGGTTAATTGATCGGTTTTGGGCTTAAGCTTAGTCTCTCATTTTTGCGACGAGCGACGCTAAGTGGATTGAATCCTGCAAAGCCCTCTCAGAGCGAATTAACACGGAACTAAATCGCGCCAAATCCTAGATGCACCAAACCGCTTTCATCGTGACCGCTTTGATACACGGAGGCCTGTGCACTGTGCAGCTCACTGCGCCGACAGGAAGGCATGTCCGTGTATAACATTAGCGAAGAGCAACGAGGGACGCCCCTACCAACAGATACAATCTAAGGTAACACGTGTTCAAATACTATACTAAAGGAAAAATACAGGTTAACACTAAAACTAAGAACAGCATCAGTAATAAACTGTTGCTACCAAAATTCTATCAGCCAACAGGACAGGAAGAAGAACAATTTATTTAATTTATAAACAATATAAAATTATATACATTGTGTATAAAATTCCCTTTGTTGTTAACAGGGAAGGATACCTCTACGTTAAAAACCACACAAGATTTTAATTTTTAAATTATATCTCAAATATGGGCTTCGAAATCGAAAATCTGAATCAACCTTACCAAACCACAGTGGGCTACTGTGGTTTGGTAAGCCCTACATACTGAATGATATAAGTTGTGTCTTACATTATAATCAGTACGGTTTTTATATCTAATTAATTTTATTACTAATTATCGCATTAATAATCAAAATAACTATGATAATAGCTATATTTCATTCAGTCTGTAGGGCACACCAAAACACAGTGCGCTGTTAATTTATATTTTCGATTTTGTGTTGCAATCTTGAGATATAATTAAAAAATGAAAATTGTCTGCGGTTTTTGACCTAGAGGTACCCTTCGCTTTTAGCTCTCAACATTTTAACAAAAAAAAATACAAAACATAATGAGGATAAAACAGACAGCAAAAATTCGTTCGTCTTAGTGGGGACATGCTTTGAGAGGTTTACGTAGACTGTACTGTCAAAATACAAACCCACCACCAAGACGAATAGTTGAAGGGTTTATTAAGGGAACTATAAACTATTCCTCGCGACACTTTTAAATATAATTTTCATTACTCAGGTAAACAAACGTGTAGGCGTCATCACAAACGTGTAAAATAAAGATACCGGCTCAACTGGATGCTATAATAGTGTAGGCTGCTCTCCGTGTCTCGATACGTTTGCATGAGTACAAGAAAACTAATTCCATTGTACTGATCGAGTGTTGACCTTTGGATTTCATGATCCACGTTCCGAATTGCGGTCAGTTATGGATTCTGTTTGAGTTGACGTTCGCCCCTCTGAATTAGGTACGGAGTAATAACAGCAATAAGCTCGTTGATATTTTGGATCGGAAAGAAACGGAATATTTTATACGAGCTACCGCCTGGCACAACACTATCGCGACGAAATAGACTTAATGCTGTACATCTGCCAACGAGTGAATATTTCATGAGGCACAAACTACATCAGGTAGCTGCTTTCCGAACGTGGGAAAATCGTGTTCTGGATAAATTAGTCGAAATCAATAGCGATGGTACACAGTGATATATTGCCGTATTGCGCATCGAAACGTGTACAGTACATAAAATATGTGCAACATTTGCAGTGTAACGATACTAGACAATCCCAATAATAACATTACAATAACATTATCTTTCCTGGACTGAAACGCGATTTGTTTGCGAGCGCATGGTGATAAAGTTGATTTTAGGATTGGCGGTAGTATAAAGCATGGAAACTAGGTCATACGATGATAAGATATACTAGGACTCGCCGAAGACCATAGCGACAAGTAATAAATACGAATGTCAGCCATTGTAAAATCATGGCTGATAGATAGAGACGTCAAAAGTACGGACAAAAACAGACAAACGGGTTAAATCTTTTGTGTCCGCGCGTTGTGATTGATTTATAAAAATTATAGCATTTGTAAAAAGAAAATTCTTATCTTATTGAGTAATAAGTAATAATTCATTGAATTACGTGCAACGCATTAAACAATGCACGATTTACACTTACTATTAATTGTCCGATTGATCACTCCAACGTACGCGCAGGGTGATGAGATAAAAAAAACACACACACAGTTAAAAAGCATTAAAATGCGCTGATACATTTACGATATTTCCCAAAGAGGGATACGGGGGAACGCCACACATTCTAAGAATTTTTGTAAAAGTTCGAAAGAACTACTAGTATCTAGAGCAATGTTTGTTTATGTGACACATTTTTTGTGGGGTTAAAGCGTGAAAATTTGTGTCATGAAATTTACAATGTTTACAAGTGCTTCCCACTGTGAATAATACAATTGTAATATTTACGTTTAGTTTCTACCCCTCACCATAACGTAAACGTTAGTACCGAATGGACGAATGTAGTGAGCTGATGCAAGAACATAGTCTGCGCCCTCTTGAGTCTTATTTTATACATAATTTGTAGGTGTAATTTGACCTCCATGGATTGACATCAGCTTTTCATGTACAGCTCATTCTAAACCACCAACATTAAGCGATACATGTTGTCAACAAAGGTCTGAACAAATAGCGGTGCAGCATAGCAACTGTGGATAGTATATATAATATTGTCATTTGGTAGAACAAATTGGCAACGTGACAACCAATTGGCAATCAACTATACGAGTAATAAATGGTAGTCCAACATTGATAACAATTTGACACTGCTGATTTTGTAAAATAAGTACAACTTGCACTGATATTTCAGGAGCGGCGTCTACATGCGTCCTCCGGTGCTGCAAGCGCTCGCATACGGGTGCAGAAGTGACTCCCGAAACATACCCGTGAGATGTTCTTTGTGTTTCAACACTAACTGGTGTTTCAAACATTGTGAATATAAACAAATATCTCGTGCTCACCCAACACTCGATGTAGTGTCTGTTTTCAAAAAGTGACCAAGTTCGTGATTAATAATATTCGTCGCATTCTTCTTTAGAGATTCCGTAACTCTCGTCATGTTCAACGAAATTACATCAATTAAAGTAATGGCCGTCACAAAAATACCAAACGAATGTTACTCATCGGTGAAGCCTGTGGCGGCTTAGTAAGCAAATCTTCTTTCAAAACTAAAAAATTCTCCTGTCCCCACGACAACAGTGCCGATGTATCATGTAGACCTTTCTAAGAACGTTAGGGACATTGTCCTTACCACACTTTATGTACTTATAATGTATTGAATAGCGTCAATGGATTGCGAGAGATTTAAAAAGCTTCAATAAACGCACGGAAACAAAATGGCACATGAATAAAAAAGAAAGTATAAAGGAGAGTTGTTTGTTCTACAAATCTTATCGTCAGAATGTAAACAAAGTATTTCTTTGCAATACCTATTACTCGTACTTGACCGAATTGTTGTGGACCCTCGGCGCTTACAGGAAAAATATTCAAAGAATAAACCCTTGTTCAAACACCAGCTCCAAATATTTGCACATTTATTCTGCAAACATTATTTGGTAATGTAAAAAGCAAAGCTACCTGAAACTACCACCCACCTCTTGAAGAAAATCCTGCCAACACCCCTGCATGGGCGTGAGTTGGCATTACGTCACCGCGCGTGTGTAAAGCTGTAGTAATGGTAGTGTGTATATATTGTTTGTGTTCCGGACTGGCACAATTGAAAGTGAACATATATTATAACGGGATTCTTCGCAGCTTTGTAATTAGTGCTGCTATAAGCGGTTACAATAAACAAGTATTACGGGCAGCTCGAAATAACCTAACACCATTCACTTAATTTGTTTTGTTTACATATACATAGACCCATTCAATCTACTGAACGATTCCTGCAAATTGACATCTTGCTCTTGTTTGATCTTGGTACAATGACAACTGCTACTTGACCACAGCTATATCTTGTGTATGTTTCCCTCCTATCAGTGGGTTTGGCAATTCAGAAATAACACGTGAAGTATTTTTTTGCAATGTTTCTTTGGTTAGCGTTGCTTTGTTTTTTTCTGTTCTGTACTATTTATTCTTTATTTTTCTGAAATAGTTAAGATTGTGTTTCTCAATAAAATGAATGGAACATTTAAAATAGTATGGAGTATGGACTATCTCACAAATCTTGACATGTGTAGAACCACATAATATATAAGATGATGGAATGAAAATGGGCGCGTGGCACAATTGATTCATTCAAGCGAGAACGATAGAAACACTGGCAAAATAGAAACCAGCGTTGATTTGATACTGAAAGGTTTTAATTAACAAACTTCAAATATTTTAAGTTTATAGCTTCCAACCGAGTGGAAAATGTTGTTCTCAATTGATACTGTCAGAAGCCACCGCTGGATTTATCGAGTGTTAAAATGTTCTCCCCTCCGGGAATCAAACGCGATACCTTGCGGGAAATTCATTAATTATCGTTATTGGACGCAAACAAAATCAGAGCATGAACCCCTGGAGGCGACGAGGAAATGGAAAATACGTCACAGAATCAGTCAGCGAGCGCACGACGCACACTAAATGAAACTGAGTTTTGATGCAGTAATGAGAAAATCATTGCCAGAAAGCATAGTTATTGATCTCAATGCAAGAATACTCGTGGTAAATCCATCCAATAGTCATAGGCATGACCAAGACAGCTTTAGCTGAAGGCGACTGTTGTTGACTTTTGCTGTAAAAACTGAAACTTTGAATTTTACTCCGAAAGCTCAATCGAAATATAGAGAGTGAGGTTAATTATTTCAAGGATCAGTTTTACTAGTGTGTTTTTAAACATCGTATGGATAAAAAAATGCTATGTTCAAGATAATTTACAAGCGTGTTCTGTTCTCTACTTCGAATTACACCTTACCATTTTACACCTAACATCCACGGCATTTGCACTAACAAAAAGTTGTATGTATTATGGCGGCAAAAAATAAACTAGAGCAAAGTATGTTCGGCTGTCAATAGGGAAGGCTCATAAAAAATAAATATTCCTCAAAGTACCTAAAAACAGAAGGCCATTATCAAAAAGTACGGGCTATATAATTTTTATATCTGAAAAGTGTATATTTCCAATTCTATTAGCTTTTAAAGTTTGAAATTTGGAACTTACCGCTCCGTAATTGAAAAACGGCTCGTGACGTCATAACTCTTGTCAAGAACTGCCTCATTGAAGTATTCTTAATAATATCAAAGATATTAAGTTGGACATTTTACAATATCTAGGATGCAGTGACTTTACAACAATGTCTTTTATACCACTGTTTTCTTCAGAAAATACATTTTGATACAGTATTTACCAAAACGTGTTTAAAATAATGCAATTATTTAACATATTGTTGTAAATTAATGTTTAGCAGTGTTCATTTACTAACTAGAAATAAACGTTGATTCAGTTAAAGTCTTATGAGAGCAATAATCTACTAAATTGTGGGATTTCAGTACTATTTGTATGATATAAGATGATTGTTTCCAGAGTTATGACGTCAGAACCTTATAATCACGAGCAAGATGGCGCAGGTCCGTTTCTGAGCGTGTTTTGACAGCAATATCTTTGACTTGCTGTTAAAGCGATGTTAATGCACCTTTCGAGCCGAAACCAATTAGTTCCCGTTTATTTTAACTTGAGGTAACCAGTAAGCAAATAAAAAAAATGTGTGAGCCTTCCCTATTGTTGAATATTCGAATTTTCAGCTTAGCAGTGACATCCATTGAAAAGCGAAGGGTTTCTTGTAGTATGCTACTATGGCTAGAAAGTATTCGTATAGTTTAGGTAGTAGATAAATTTTCGACAATATGACTTAGCAACACATTCATTTACAAAATGTTTTTGAATCGCAAATGATGTAAATTGAAATAGGCCTACTATTTATAAAAAGTAATTTTGATTTGGTTGTGCGTAGCCTACAGTAGGGTAATTATCGAATATCTATTGTGCTATAATTTGATGTCTCTTCGCATTATACACAGGTTTCATTACTATAAAATCTCGTGGTCACCATGTTGTGATGACGAGTTATAGGGCCTAACTACATAACCTGTAGTCAGAAGTGCTGTTGGAGTGGATAGTGGTCTTTCACTAATGCGTATCCTGTGTTAAATATAAGGTTCGTGTTCTACACCTAAGGCAAACATTCATTTAGGGAAGGTATTAAGCAAGCTGAGTCCACTGCTAAATTACACGTTACATGATTTGCCTGACATAATAAGAGAGTGTACATGTATCGGGCCTAACCAGTAATCACTCTTATAACGAGGTTGCCTCTCAAAGGTCAACTAATGTCAAGTTCTAGAGTAGATTTAATAACCACGTCCATTATTATGTTAATTACATTGATTATATTACTAAGAATATGATAGAGGGTTATTGATTTATTGGTTATAAGCCAGCCGTCACTACATTTAATATTGAAAAGTTAAGTTCATCTGATGTTCCGTGTAACTCAAGCACGGTATTAAACTGAAATTTTGGAATATGGGGAAAATCTTGAAAATGTTTTAATAACAATGTATGTTCACATCAGGTTCTTGTTTTTAATCATTCAACCGATCCCAGAATTTGAATCAAATGAATTTTAAACTATCCCAAGCTCATACGAACATTGTTTTTATGGAAAACCGTTGCTTAGTTTTTTCGGAGTTCCAACATTTGTTCGCATTCTTGAGATAATATATATATATATATCTGGCTCCTGTTTCCAACTTAAGTTATAAGAATAATATAAGAATAAAAATAAAAAATGCCGGAAAGTTCTAATCTATGGGTGTAGCGATAGCACTTGATGTTGGCAGTAATAATAATTTTTATCATCACTAAAAGATAGATAGATATTTGGGCTTAACGTCTCATATTTTTGCAACTTGGCTAATCGAGACGATATTATCACTAAAAGAAAAATGCAATTTTGTTATAGTAGGTTGCCTGCTGTGTTCCTTTCCTATAACAAGGTATATTAGGTAAGGTGTGATTGATCTCTTCTCTTGTCGAACACAAATTCACTTCGCTGCTGTTGTTGTGACGTCACAGAGTTAGTGACGGAACTAGCCGAGCGCGCACGAGCCGCAGACCCGACGTCTCGAGCTACACTTGGCTGCTGTTGTTGTGACGTCACAGAGTTAGTGACGGAACTAGCCGAGCGCGCACGAGCCGCAGACCCGACGTCTCGAGCTACACTTGGCTGCTGTTGTTGTGACGTCACAGAGTTAGTGACGGAACTAGCCGAGCGCGCACGAGCCGCAGACCCGACGTCTCGAGCTACACTTCGCTGCTGTTGTTGTGACGTCACAGAGTCAGTGACGGAACTAGCCGAGCGCGCACGAGCCGCAGACCCGACGTCTCGAGCTACACTTGGCTGCTGTTGTTGTGACGTCACAGAGTTAGTGACGGAACTAGCCGAGCGCGCACGAGCCGCAGACCCGACGTCTCGAGCTACACTTGGCTGCTGTTGTTGTGACGTCACAGAGTTAGTGACGGAACTAGCCGAGCGCGCACGAGCCGCAGACCCGACGTCTCGAGCTACACTTCGCTGCTGTTGTTGTGACGTCACAGAGTTAGTGACGGAACGAGCCGAGCGCGCACGAGCCGCAGACCCGACGTCTCGAGCTAATGAAGGCACGTTGCATTTATTATTGGGGCTTAGCGTCTCATATATTTTATGGTTTCAAACTAATCGAGACGCAGAGCAGTGATGGAGAGAGTGAGGGAGGTTCTTGAGGGAACCACTACTCTACGTCACATCTTTATACGGTTGGCACTACTTCGACCACACAGATTGGTTTTAATGCAGATTGTAACATCCGAAAAATAAAATGTTAGGCAAACAAAATACGTAATACGACGACATTATTTAAAAACTACGGAACCCAACTACGTTTCCATATTTGCAATATTATTATTCATAACCATGAATACTGAAATAAAATCTAAACTGATGTTTGAAATTTCTTCAGATTTTTCTTTTCTTTTCATCCTGTACAGTAGTTGAATACCTCGCATTTGCTAACTAAAATTCCTTTATGTTTGAGTTGCAGGATTATCCAATATGAATGTTATTGGGCCTATAGTCGTGCGTAGATCCATGAGCTGCAAAGCAAGAGGAGCAGTCCCGTATCAACAACCTCTCGATCTGTCGATACTTATGTATCACATGTGATGTTCGCTCGTGTCATTGTGCACGCAGTGATTTTAGTACTAGTTCAGTTGTTAGATAGAATAAGACTAGGAAAACGCTCTGTTTGACGCGTTGATAAGCGAGCGCGTCAATATCTACGAACTTTCTGGCGAAAAGATTTCAATGCTAATACAAACAACAATTAACAACAATTCAAGAATGCGCATTGCAAAAATGTTTCTAATTTCCATAGCTATTATACTTCCCGACATTGTTGGATGCAGTGCAATGTGCGTTGCTAAGAATTTTTGCTGTCATGTTTTCGCCGCGGTCCGCCACCGTTACTAACAGTTATTGACAGCAATAGAAATGTAATTTCTGCCTCTTATACGTATCGGATCGCGTTTACGTTAGTATATTCGTAACCGGACAAAAATTTACTATAACATAGCCACCTCACATTTTGCCGTAACTGTGTTTCAAAAATATATTTTCGAGTAACTTTTGTGTAACTTTGCCAATATTTATCAGATCGCCATTACATTAACATATTCGTAACCGGAAAAATCTGTAGAAAAATCTGGCTATCTCACATTTTGCCGCCATTTTGTTTCAGAAAAATATTTTGCAGTAACTATGGTGTAACTTTGTAACTTTTCGAACGATTTTGCCTCAAAACTATACACCTTCAATCCACATCGAGGCTTGTGGATGGTCCAAATTTCAAGTTGATCGGACTTTCCGTTCGACCGCTATCGACGGACATAAAAACAAAAAAAAAAAAAAAAAAAAAAAAAAAACAAACAAACAAACAAACAAACAAAAAAACAGAACGAAGTATACGTTTCATTTTAAATTAGTTGCACAAATATAGACGTTATTTTCCATATTTGTATCTCATACTTTTCTTTTGTTTTTATAAATTGATCTGTAATCATTTTTGGAAATATACGTTTAAATCATGCTATCTTATCTTCTTCAATAACGAGTAAGCAGCAAATGGTTATACACGTTCAATGCTTTTACCCAGCAGAGCACGTCAACAACGATGAGCCAAGTTACACAAGGAGAAGACTAATTGGTTTCGTTATTACAGAACGACGGCCAGCAGCCCCAGAAACAACAAGTTATGGGTTATTGTGCTAAGTGTCAACCGAGTCTTGTGAGCATCATTGCCAAACTGAATTGTCACTACTGAAGCAAATGCGGGTGATGGGAGTTTGAAACGCGTCATAGCTCGGGTTCGAAACCCGTGCATGATTATAATCTTTCCCCTTTCATCTCGTTATGAGTGGAACGCTCACTCCGCTAAGCGCATCTTTATAATATTCTTCTTGTATGGTATATGAACCATTCTTTATGAAATACATGTTCTGATTTGCATTAGCATAATGTGTTTCTGTGATATTTTGTGCAGATAAGAAGCGGAGCTCCGCTCCTGTGCGCTCCCTTTGCATTCTACTACTGACCGTGACAGGAGACTAACAGCTTCACCACACAGACGGACCTTGCACGCAATTCTACAACACTAACTGAAAATGGTTTCCTGTGATTTTGAGGATGAAAATAGTTAAGTCACGTCACCCGTGACTTGACGAAGAAAATGTTTGTTCAGTGGATTTCAGAACGGTTATGTTCGTGTTTAGATGATGTTTTAAAGGTTAGGAGAAGAACTACAACTTTGTTTGTCCGTTCTACTCCACCTTATGCTTTATGAGTTCAATTAACGAATGGAAGTTATGTCCGGTAGATAAAAGCTTCAGTTCGTATCACTATGGCATCTGAACAGCAGAAGCCACCATGACATCAATTCTGCCTACTAATTTATGTAATCATTATACATGCCGTTTTACCAGGAACATTCATTATTATGCTAACCGTATTTTTAAGCTTTTCGTTTATTTCACCATATTGTAAGATATAATGATATAATGCATATCCTCCTCCCCCCCTTCCCCCTTAAAAATATAACATACCTATGGTGCGTTTAATGAAATAAAAACCATCAAGTAAAAGTAATATTATGTAATTACTTCTTCAAAGTAATTTTTTAAATTTATATCAGCGTGTGGACTTGCCACTCGTAAGTTCTTTGATTATCTTATGACCAATTACTGCGTGTAGACACTACAAAAACTGTTTAGTTGTAAATGGCATTGGTCCGTTACCCAATTCATTTTTAGTTTCTCCAGGTTCGTTTCATGTTTTAATTTTCTATATGTTCACTGGTTTTAGTGAATAAAAATTTACTACTTTTTATTCATTGTTACAACCACTTGATAAGGTATCTGTTCACCATCGCCGATGATCGTGGACGGGAAGCAGCCATGTTGTTGATGGCGTCGACAGTCGGCACACAAGGGCGGTGATAATCCCAGTGCGGAAACCGCGCAGAAGAGGACATGTTACAAATGAAAACGAATACGAGGAGCGTATGAGGTAATGGAAGTGACACCTTGTCATCTCGGTCTAGTTGCAAGTGTTTGGAAGTTGGTCGTAGGTGGAGGCAGCTCACCACTAGACACGCGAGCATCGTTCGGCTCCGGTAGCTCTACCACCGCATAGCACGACTACAAGTCTACAATCATGGTGAAGGACGTGGGAGGGGGGAGATGGAATTCATGAAAACTTGATTACTATCTTGGTTTCGTAATATTACGTGAGGAGATCCACCCAAATCTCAGGAAGATCTACAGACATACGGGAATTTCAGGCAAAATTTGAAGTGAAGGTTGTACTGTGGTTTATATACGCGATCACTGAACTAAAATGTTATTTAATTAATTACTCGCTAAACACGTCTTGGTTTCGTGTTACTTTACGTGTTTTGCCAAAGTGAAGTCATTCGCCTTCATTCGTGCGTTCTGATTGTTGTTATATAACGATGTATTGGTTATCTTAGAAACGTAACACTTCTGTATGTACGTTATTTAATTCAACATTGATTCGATATTGTAGATTGGCACGGTACAGGCCGTGGATGGATGGGCCCTCAATATCTATGAGTTACTGAGTCGTTGTATTTGTTAAGATGATGGATGATACACGAAATAGTGTTACCCATATTGGAGTCATTTTCAATTTTGATATCAATTGAGAATTAACATTCAAAGGTTTCCAACATGAGTAGAGAAACGTTAAGAACATTACACTAACAGTGGCATGAATAAATAAATCAAAATATTTTTAAAAAACTCGTATATTGAATTTTCTAGAGTGGAGTGGAGTGGAGTGTACATAGAAGAAAATAAGTATATCACAAAAAACAAACCGAAATATGTGGGGTTAGATTTAAGGTATGAAGATTTGTTGAAAAATATACAAAATATACTGCGTTTGTATAAAATAGATAATACTAGACTTGTTATTGACATCGCCTGATTTTATCCAAGCACAATGATTTGTTTTCCTTCTCCACGCTACGCGACATCTTCTGGCAGACAACCTCTAACCAAGGAACGTTATTCTACGTGCAACTTACACGACCGCCATTGCACAGCAGTCTTCAAAGTTTTAGAGCTCATTTTCACTGTACCATACAAATAAAAAATATGATATGGTTGTAACAAAGTCTTTGGTTATAACCCTTGTTTTATCAATTTTTATATATCAGCGAGTTTCTGTTCCCAATACTCCTACTATAGCGAACCAATATTCCAGTTTGGTAACCTACCAGGAATTGAATTGAGCAAATACAAGATAATAAAAATGTAAACGCGTACCCCTACGCTTCCGGGTTACAACGGGCGAGCTATACTGAAATTGATTTTAGTTCGCTCAACCAATATACGATCAATTGTGCGTGCTGATATCGGGCGAAGTCGCTCTGGAGTTCACTCCAACTGTCGTGTACCGACGCGACACAACGCGACCTCGTCAAACATATATTCGTGACGTCATCCGTTCAGATTTCAACGGGGTTTCAAGTAAGGGGCAAAACGTTTGGATTATAAGACATCCGGATATCTTGGTAAACTTAATGTAAACATCATTTTATCATGTAGACTACTTCGCATTAGATCCATTAACCTAAATTGGCTAGTTGATATTGAAGTTGCAGTGCAAGAAACCCCAAGTTAAGCACTTCAGTAAATTCAAACTTATGTTGATTTTTGATTGAGAAAAGGAAAACGTGAGCCGTCCGACCGAGCACTTCCGCCAGTGCTGCATGGTAGTCATAGGATTTAATGAGATAACAAAGTAGCGGCGCGTGTCTGAGGAATAGATGAAACACAGAAACATAGAGAGAACCTTGAGTTTACACAAGAAAGGTCAGATCTGAGTCTCTCTCGCTCTACATTACATCAACACAGAAGTCCATCTGAAAGTCAAGATCGCTCAGCGCATCATCAAGAACACACGTTCAACCCCTGTAAAGCACGACCTACTCAAAAAAAAAAAAGATTAAGGTAGTTAAATATTTACCAGTTGACAAAAATGCACCATAAATCTGACTTGAATAATATAATACAATAAATAAACACGAAAAGCAGAAAAAAAAAAAAAAAACACGCGACGACTATTTCCATTGCGGATGGAGTACAAAAGCAGTTCGTCACTTCCGATGTAACGGGATTTAGTTTATTATAGCTTGTTTTCCAATCCGTAGCGGGAGCTTTACTTGTTATTATGTATATTGGTGTGATCAAGTACGCCATATTAATTGGATGTGTAGATGTAATAGGTTAGTAGTAATAGACGATGCTACAACACAAGGTTCGAATCCTACTTCCAATGTGGCCCATACAAAACAAGATCTATTTACTTTGTATTGTCTCGAACTGTGAGAGAAGGATGGGTTTCAGTTTCTATTGCATGTCCTACAATGGGAGGCGTCAGGCGTTTCTCAAAAGCATATCATACCAATCACAAATTGAGCAAGCAATTCATCCAGAACCTATTAACAACCACATGTCTTGAGAAAGACGATATTTCCATTATGACATATTCGGTTATCCTCCTTTCAGTAGATGATGTTTTATGTCGTACTTGACGAGGTACTTGATATCATTAACTTGTAATACCTCACCGTAAATAGATTCCAAGTTATTCATCATGTTAGCGGACATAGTCAACCCAACGTCTACAGCTTGACCCATCCCATACATCACATGATCGGCCCAACGTTCAACATCAACGAGCTTCCTAACCTTACAGCATTTACCTTCCATTCCAACGTGGTCGCATTGTTTCCACCGGTTTCACGACTCGAGGTGAAGTGATTCACATTGTGTCTATTTCCCAGGCTGTGCTCCCTACTCGCCGCGAACAAACAGAGATATTATGCTCATTCACTCATTAGTCATCACCAGTAAACTCGTGTTATTCTAACGGGGAACGGAGCGAACAAATGAGAGGCAAATGGAAGGAAATTATGCACACAAAAGTGTTGATGTTATAACCTCGTGCTCACTTACTTGATCCTTAGCGCGACGGTAAAATGGGATTAGTGAGGGTTTTTGTCGGCTTCAGCCATGTTCTGGCTCGTACTTCCATAAATCCCCCGACGCTTCAAGAACCCTGAATATTCATATTATGTAACCAAAGCCTGGAACGACGATGGCAAAAATATTGCCATAGGTGCGTGACAATGTAGTTATTTTTTATGGGCCATAGGAACACGACCTGTTTTGTGGCCATGCAAAGGGGTCGGGGTTTTGTTAGTAAAGCTTTAGCACGTGAAAAGCGTCCGGTCAGGGTGGCTGTTTGTTATCTGCCGGAATTTGCCTACGGTAGGGTTGATGATGGACTCCATTAAAAATATCGACCAAGTGAAGAGCTCACCTTATCATCACACATGTTCAAAGCTCCTAATGACCCACGTTTGTTTCCCCACGCTATTAACAACATGGGGCTCGACGAGAGGGGGCTCCCTTTCGTGTCTGTTTTGCTCCAATTTGAGTTGTATTGAGGAAGACAAAGAAGAGGTGTGTCAAAGTAAAACAGAAGCTCGTGAGAAGTAAAAAGTAAATGAAGAGCGTGTTTTGATATCTACCATCGCCCCTCTGTGGTCTATGCATGCTATCGTTCCATCAAGTATTATTGTTACCTTTGTATCGTCTCACGTGTTTACACAGTTTCTACCGTTTGTATTCATCACATAATATAATTATGAAAGCAACCTGACACATAACCCCATTGAATTCATGAGAATTAGGAAGGAATTGGTCCCAATTCAAATACTCAGGTTAAAACATGACAGAATGATTTATTAATCTGGAAAGAAGTGACAAAGCAATTGTGTTAAGCAAGACTAGCGTAAGTCGATGTCAATCAATAAGTCGAAGTACCAAACACACGTTGTCTACAATCCACTGAAGATAAAGTATACACTGTGAACAAATAATGCCAATAGTTTTGTTCCTATAACGTTCGTTGATGTAAAATTAGAATGGGTATAATTAATCAGGCGTACAGGTGTCTGGAAAGCGATGGGTTCTGGAGGCGCCACCTCGCTTCGTTTTGCTGGAGGCATTGTGAGGCGATGTATTGTAGACCTCGAGCAGAGCAAAAACACAACCATAATAAGCTCATCTGACGTAAAATTATGTATCTGTCTGAAACCGCTGAAACCGGCTGCAACCCCACAACACAATCAACCAAATTACAACACTATTTGGAATACGCATTCGTTCATTATTAATTCTAGGTAATGATGATTTTGTTTTCCCAGGCAAAGAATATTATCATACTCTTTTACTGATCATTGACTAAATAAGTTAATATACTCAACAAAATGGGAAATCGAATTGATAGAGTAATTATTCTCGCCACCGAAGATTATACACGTGTTGGTTCATTATTATTACTTCTCAATAATAACTCAATTTCTTTCAGTTAAGTCAGCGACGTTACTTTTTTTAATTGAATCATTTTAATTATAGAAAACTTGGAGAATAGATAAGAATGTAGAGATATCACACAGCTCTGGTCATGGGAGCTCCACAGAAAATGACGCCAATGTGTGCGGACTAAACCACTTGGGCAAGATTAGTGTATTAGCATACCGTATTAACTATGGATTATTGGGAAACGCGCGCTCCACTGCGGGCCTCTATTTTTACTCTAATCCCCGTCCTCACGAATACTTACGCATAAGTAGCTAACAAAGTTAAACAAAAGAAGCATTCTCATTCTGCCTTTCATACTATTTTACGGTTTACAAAGCCCTACGTGTTTTGTCGTTCACATCACTAAGTTGGCAGGATTGAGGTGATGGGCAAAGTTTAGCATAACTAATGAGACACGTATCGCTCGCATTCATGTAACGTTCCACCATTGCCACATGCTTCTTCAGGAGTGGAACTTAGAAGAAATTATACTGACGCATGAAAGCTTATTTTAACATCTAATCCGTAAAGTCATACATACCCCTCAGTAACTTGTGTTGGCTTAACCTTCTAAATGTATTAATTATACAGTCTAAGGATTAAGTTATGCTATAATAGTCTTCCACCAGGTAACAGGTGCAATTTCAAGTTGTGTTGACTCTGCACGGTTGCCATGTGGATAATAATATGAAAAGTACCTTAATCCGCTATAGCCACTTCATACTCATTAAATTGTGTAATACAACAATAGTACCTTCACAATGATATTACTAAAATGTCACAGTCGACGGCACGGAAATGCAGTTTGTAAGTTGCAAACTGCAAGAATGTTAGTCACACAGATGATATAAAAGGAAAGCACTGAAATACAAGAAATCTCTTTGCACCACCTTGGAACTGAATTTAGAAACTATAAGTTATGCATGGGTGGAGAAATGTCTAATCAAGAATTTAGTTTTAACCTTTCTTTTAGGAATTTTGCAGTTTTGTGGTAAGAAACACAACCAACAAAGAGTAGGCTGAACTTTAATTGCACTATGTCAACGTACAGCTAGCACGCAAAAAGTCGGAAAATCAGTCACGCATAGATATTATGTCAACGTCGTGGTCATGACTGACTTTTTGCAGATTGTTAATTGCAATTCCTCTTTAAGTAGCGGCATTTAACTGTTTGCATAGCCGTGGGGGTCTCTCCATAAATGCACTTGTATGATATACATTAAAATAGATGAACTGTCGAGCAAAGTAAGTTTCAATCAATAAAGCCGCGAATAACCTTCGCCCTAAATCCATAATCAATCAGTGAATAACATGAAATATGAACTTATTTTAATATAAAGCAAGGTGAGTCTAGACATCTCATTCGTCAACGCGCGGAACACCTCAAGATACGTATAGTTAACGATTCACCTCAGCTACCTGCCCCTTGGCTTTTTCCAATGTGAAGACATTTTATAATAACATACAATCATCATTTAAAAAATGACTGTATAATAATATACATGAAAATGGTTGTACAAATCTGGTGTTGTTGGTTATTCTCTTACACGTATAGGTTCACGTCAAACCAAGAAACTAAAACACCTCTATTAAATTCCCATGACAATGTGGTGGGCGGGGGGGGGGGGGGGGGGATGACTCCTTTAGACGAGAGACTGTACTCATTCGTGGATAAACTTCAGTTTAACTGACGCAACTTGAACCATTTCTTGTAGGTAAGAACTTTTGTCAGGACTACGGAGTTTCAATTCTGAGAGGCCAAGTTCCTTGTAATTACTAAGTTGGGGAAAATTGTTATGTGCACACAGCGTGTGTTTCCAGTCGGCTCGTATGTAGCAGCCTAATGGACTCGTGGAACGGGCGTAGGTATTTCCACAGCCCGCTAAATAACCACAATTTGCAAGAGAATCATAGAATGACGAGGTTGATAATATAGGCGAAGCGAAATTGGAACTGAAATTACGTACATAATTCGATGTAAAACACTTTACGATAAAACTAGATTCAAGTTTGTTGATGAGCGTAAATTTGTAAATCAGTTTTATAGCTGAATAGGATGACATGAAATAAATAAAACAAGTAAAGATATGATTATGAAAAGCGATACGCCACACGTAGCATTGATGGTAATTACTTTAATAATAGTATTTGGTTTTACGTCTCGTATTTTGGCAACGGTGCTAGTCGAGACGATGAGTGAGCTATGTATTAGTGGGACAATGATAAAATGCTACATGACATCTATGCTTAAGCCAGGACATTGATTAAAGAACCTGGTGGTTGATCGCGGTTTAGTACTAACTAGATTATAGATCAAAGTCGAATCGATGGGCATTGTACGCTTGTAATTCTTTTGAACCTTTATATAGTACATACTTTTCATTATTACATAGTTATCGTTTATAGAGGGGTAGTTTACTAACTATTCATTGACCAGTGGGGTATTGTTTTAACCGTACAAATGATTACCACGGATTATTATTTTACCTTTAAGCATTCTAATGAAAGATATTATTGTTTGAGTGAACACTCGATCGGTCTTTATATATAAATATTACATAGGAATAATATTGTAACAATAGGGAACTTGCATGAATTTTCTACAGCTCTGAAAGTACGTGGAATATATTGTTATTCATCTGAAGACATCACAAACCTAATTTAAAAGTTTTAAAATTAACTCATTATACTTCTATACATGTTCAAAGATTTTGATTATCTGTTTCCCGCACTTTTATTTTTAAACGGTATGTGACGTCACATGCCATGAAAATCACTGCTTATATGAATGACTTTGCATATAACCTCCTTGGACTTTGCCACCGCCTCCTAGACGAAACAATCACATTTTCAAGGTCATCAAGCTAACCTTGTCAAAATGTTTACGCAAGCCGTTGTCAAGTCTGCTTTATATGAATAACAACACCCAATATTTACTGATATTCTATGAAAATAGGTTTGGTATTATTGTTTTTATAGTAACTGGGCTTCAAAATTAATTACTACGCTTACTAGACATTAATTCGATTTTATATGATTTTGGATATGATAATTTCCAAATAAGCGTTATGTTATTTATCTTTCTTTGATTGGTTGATTGCTGATACATGGCAAGTGACGTATGCCCCGTTTTTCCCGCCATAAATATGTGTGAAACTTTCAGCTCGTTTTTATAAATGAAACTTAATTCTATGTCACCGAAATAAAATATTTTTGTATTCAGGACGTTAATCTTAATCTAGTAAAATGCTAAAAAAACATTATGCATGTTCCCCATTCATGCCACAGTACGATACTGCATAATATCAAGGGATACTTCTTTCTACCTTCATTCAGAACTTACAAAAGCACAGTCATTTATTTATGAAATTTTTGACCGGAAACTACACCGTTTTTGTCGGTTGTAGCAGAACCTCAATTTACGAAGCAAACAGATTTCAGATTTTATTTCATAGTGGTTACACATGTACATGTTATAGAGAATAGTTTGAATGCCCCAGTAAGAAAACAGTCTTGTGGCGGGGCATTTATGTGAAGATAAAAAGAAATGAAGCAAGATAATAATTTGGTAAGAGTATAACAAATATTAATCCATTAGTAATCCATTAGTAGGCCTAAGAATGTCATTATTTGTTATACATATCAATTTTTGTTTTACATTTAAAATCTCCTTATACACAATCGTTGACAATAATATAAAATATACAGTTTTTAGGTGTTTTTTTTTTATAAAGATACTTAGCTAAATCAGAAATTATAGAGGTTTTGACAGGTATTATATAATATCTAATATGTAATATGTATTGTATAATATATAATATGTTTGCCTAGCTAATATAAAAATACATTTTTTTGTTTGTTTCCGATTTACTTTTCAGGGTGTTCTAGGCCTACTTGGAATGAATATTATATGACCGTTGGGTGTGTGTATACCATACACATACAACGGAATGACTAATCTAAGATAGAAATTAAACTATGAACTAAAAGAAATAATATAATAACTTGACGTTAATCATAGACACACAATTAACATTAAACACATAAATATATCAGTATATGAGTTTTTGTTGTTAATTATTAAACGCACATTTCTATTGAGTTCTATAAACGTTTATAAATACCTTGTAGAATATTATTGTCATATAATGCCAGACCCATAAAAATGTGTATCATATTATAGAGCCGTATACTTTGGAATGACCTGGAAATCGACTTTTTTTCTGGGCTCGTATGAAACTTACGAGCGTTAGTTTGACAAAAGATATTTTTTTGTATGTGTCGCAAAATGAACATACGAGTATCGGGATTTGAGTTGTCAAAATTGCCGTTTTCGAGTCGATGAGTTAACACTTGCTTGACACGACTATTATTGTGGGTATTGCGAATGTTATCGAGATTCGCAAAATTTCCGGCTGGAACAGATGAGACAGGCCTACACAGAGAGCTGTCACAAGCCACAAAACGTAATGTAGCTGTCCTGTAAACTGAAAATGAATTGTTTTTCTTTGTGAGTGATGCTGATGATTGATGATTCACACAGTTCACATCCCAAACCTCAAACACGGGGTGAAGGTAATTGCTATTTAGTGCGTGTATGCGCGTTTGAAAGCGTATCATGTGAGAACTGTCCGAAGTTAAGCGACCTTAGCTTGGGCCAGGATTTAGGAGTCACCGCTCTTATACACCAGTCCAGGGAAGCTTCGTCCATACCGGTGTAGCCTACGCCATGGCCTGTTCTACTGGCCTTAGGCTATTAGTTTGATTATTATTAGACTATTAATTGACTATTTTTGACTATTGACTATTTTTTTTTTTTTTTTTTGACTATTTTGACTATTAATCTGAACATATAGGATTCAAAAAGGTGTGTCTCTCATCTTTGAAAATTCGCACAAAAATAATGACTAGTGATGGAGCAAAAAAGAAACCACCTTAAAATGAAATGCTGTTTCTTAGATACAATATATTATCAATTACATTTAAACATTTCTTTCTATGCAGTACAGAACTTCATATAGCTACTACATGGCTTTATCTGATGCAACCTACCTTAAAAATGCTCTTTTTTGTACGGTTTACCATTGTACTATAATTGTAGTAACGATAACAAAAAAAATTACACCAATAAAAAAATGTAGGGATATTTTTAAGTATATAATACAATAAATATAAACGTTTTTGTTGCATTGCATTATTTATTGCCATTCCTAATGACTGTGGCACGGCGGGTTTCGGGATACCGACTTTTGGTAAAGGATTTCAGTGAATTGGGCCAAGAATCGTAACACATTGGAATTCCTCTGGAAATTGAACCGAACAAAACTCGCGCACCAGCTCGCGGTATGAGTTTGCCCATTAACATCGTTATAAATTAATTTTAAAGGCATTTCCGCCGCTTTAACGTACGGCCTTACAAAAGTACTGCGCAATGAAGTGAAGGAATGTCATTCACTACAGTTCCAGCATTGCGTGTTCACCCTAGACATGTTTTGTAATAAACTGCTCGTGTGTTCTACAACGGCAGTAGGAAGATTACGGAACATGCGATGCACACACTAAATCGATTCAGTAGGTTTACATCTATGTCCTCTGCATAACGTGAGGCGAGTATATCACCTCCTTATAATAGTCCCCCCGAGCAAGACTTAGAACAATCTTACTAGAAGATGATAATTAACACCACTAAAGAGACGGAAATGACGGGTGTTATTCTTGATTTCATACCGGAGGATTACGAGTTCAAGTTGGGGGTGGTATTCATTTCATACTACACAGATAAGTATATGTAGAACATGTTAGTTAGACATTATATCCTTACAGTTACATTACAGAAACAGTGTGTACATTAAAGCACTCGTAGCAATAATAATACGTTTGTAAACGAAATGTTAAGTACAATTTCACGTGTATAAGATAGACTGCATCAATGTGGTGTAGTTTTATAGCACAACATGTTATCAGATACTTGAAATAATATTTAACATTCATAACAATAATAATAATTTATGAATGTGTATCCTTGTCTATTTTTCTCTTACTTGACTAATATATGTTATCCCTCACAGCAAGTAAAGACGGTGAGTGGCTGAGAGATAAAGAAAGAAAAAAGAAAGAAAGAAAGAATCTCCTAACGATCTCTCATAATTTCTGAGATCGTTATCTGAACAACTCAGAATAAGAACTTATCCTTTATAATTTAAGTTGCAGTTAATTACAATTGTGAAATAGATGTCTGCTCTTCAATATGACTGTGACTACGTATGCAGCAAAATACCAGCACTTACCACACTGTAAGTGTAAAACATGTTTGCATGTTGGTATTAGGTATACCTGCAATATTTTACACAATTATGGAAAACATTAGGAAATATCTCGAACAGGTGTATCAGCATTTTCATGTAAACTACACGTACGTTGAGAATTTTTGTTTTATAAGAATGAATGACTTTTATTTAATTATACTTGATCCTCGTGATGTGGCCACAGTGACCACAAGCCCATGCGAGCCTAAGTTGCATCACGCTATGTTCTGAAACACAAGCTACAGGGAAATGCTCCGTTATGGATAGCGATAGGGAAATAACAGTTTGTGCCTCAGGGGTGTTGTTTTCCATTTCAATAACATACGATGTTCAGTTCCACGCAAACTGCTCAAACTTTATACAACAAGGAAAAACAGAAAAGAGGGGAACAGAAAATAATAGGCATCTTATAAGAAAACTTATAACGGATGATCATTTTTTGTGTAGGAAACTTTCAATTCGTATTCCAATTCACAAGGATCGTCGTCGACTACTCGCACAAAATCACCTATTTCTATACTAATCGATACTATATCATCTCGTATTGCAACAATATGTAAACATGAGACGTTAAGTAACAAACAGCCATAATCCTCTTCGTACTGATAATCCGTATTACAAGAACATGAAGGCGCAGGCGGAACAAAGTGATGGCATAGAAATGTAAAGTATGCCAGTTAGGAACACATAAACTTACAATTTGGATGCAAGTTTATTTCATGGCAGTGCCCAATGGCATACTTTATGTTTATTTACGTCATATGAAACACGCAAGAAAAACTTAAAAAAAAATAATAATATATGAAATGTTGTATACTAGCGAAGAACAAAACTATCCCCTTTAATCTTTGTGTTCGTTCGGTGTAGAGTTTCGATCTTAGCTGTGATAGCAGGCCTACGATCAAAGGTGGAACTATTCACGTGGGCAAAAGAAGGCCCCATTAGGAAGTGAAACAGTGGTTATACTAATTTCGAGGTTCGCATCCTATAGGCAACATTTTATGAGATGCTCTCCAACTTAATTTATGAGTAAACTTTAAACTGCAATGGACTAAATAGATAAAAAGGTGACATTTATGTGTTTTTTTGCTTCTAGTAGTTACGCTAGTCCAATATGATGTGTTTTCCTTGCTGTTTATCATGATTCCAAAAATAATTTAGATTATACGCAACCTTGAACTTTGAGCTATAAAAAGAATTCAGTATGAAATCCAATAAGAGTACACCAGGTGCCACACAAGAGACAAAACAACCACATCTAGCCGCTAAATTGCAGAATGAAGAAAACGAAAAGTACGGTAAGAAAACAATAATATCTAATAACAAATAAAGACTGAGACAAAAGTTCCAAACCCCGAATTATGAAGAGTGTGTTTAATAAAATGGGAGTAAGAAGAGAGAAAACCAAGCCAAGAGGATAACAAATGCTGAAGAACGTTGAGAGAAGCAGAGACGGCCAATATATGAAATATGGAGGATTTAACATTTAGGCTAAGAAATTAGGAAGGTCACTGTCAAAGATATAACAACTGATACACCGTATAACATAGAAAGTCGTGAGAGCTGCATGTGTGCCTCCCACCCAGATCAGAGGATGATTTCTGATGTCTAACATTGCTCACGATTGTATCATTCCCTTGCAAATGTAATGCTCTATATTTTATGGATGTTTCTAAACTATAATAATAATAGTTTTGTTTTTTAAACAATCAATTCGTCATTGTGGTTTTATGTCTCTTCCTGTCCTTCAACAACAACAATTATTAATGAAACTTATGGCACTATCCGTAAAAGAGGCCACTACATTCTTTAAGAACTTACAAAATTTTTACTAAGGACGATAAAGAGTCGTAAGAATGTTGATGATCTATAATTATACAAAAGTGTGGATTAGAGATGCAAATGAATATAATTTTAGTCTATAAAAAGCAGGATAGGAAGTTTTTTCAGGGTTTAGTAGTTGGAGCTTTGCGCTATTCGTAATTCCAAACATACATACAGTCGCATAAGATGGACCGGCATTATAAGTTCGAAGTATTAGTTGCATGTGTATCCTACAGCTACAATGTTACAAACAAACAAAATTCAAACGCCACATTGAAAAGCAAACTCTATTTTAATATAATTGTCACACTAATACAGTTACAAATATATTCATCGAAGTTCAATGTAAAACATGAGTATAATGTAATATTTTGGTTTTATTTAATAGCCATGTGGTTAAGTTTGAAACATTTGAATCAAAACTGCTATTCGTGTTTTTTCTACTCTGTTTTGCGGTGTCTTCCACATTCAACTAATATAGAACGTGATGGAAAATACAAGATAAATAATATAGATATGCCAACTATTCTTGACTGGTCGGTAGTCGGTGTCAATAACTTTTGATACGTTCAGTAAAAGACAAACGTTATTTTGTGAACGTTTCCGACTCTCATCACAAATATACAACATTTATTTTGAGTGCCTACTTGACTCTTTTCCATTCATTATCCAACCTTAACCACACTACACACACCCATTCATCCATAAATGGCAGCAATTTTTAACAGGGCCAGCATTTTCATTGGTTTGGTATTGATTTAAGCTTTTAAGGATTTTCCACTTCTTCCTCAATTGATCACAGCTACAGCTTTTTCAGAACAATCACATCTGGCGCCTGGTTATTTAATGTCATCACTTTTAAGCATTGGAGTTACTAACGTGTCTTGTATTTGGACTCCATTAACTATAATTAATTTATATTGACTTGTGACTAGGTATGTAATGTAATTAACATTAATTTCTCCTCCGTTACAAGATATACAATATAAGCTTACAAGATATGTCAGTATACCTAATATACATATAGGATATGTGTGCGTACTAAACAATTCTAGCAATTATCAGCATAGAGTGGAATTAATTCAATTTTGAAATCGGGATTACTTTTAATTGGATTTTGATCACCGGTAAAGATAACAATCTTTTCAAAAAGATAACTCTTGTCATCGAAAGTACAAACGAATAAGGAAACAAAATGTTTCGCTTTACATACGCAAATTAACGTTCTTTTTTCAGCTAACCTGGACCTCTATTGTGAACAGAAAGACAACAATGGAAACGGTTATGTGTTTTTTGTTTGCGCCAATGTCTGCAAACGGACAATAGAACGATATTTCAGGATAACCCACTATACACAGCTTGTGTGCCAGCCTACTTCTCGTTGTGGTCATGGATATAACGATTTATTTATTTAATATCTATTCTATCCAGTTATGAAAAACTGATTTACCTACCTAATACCCCCCCCCCCCGTATGATTATTACATAATCATTATTGACCCCATTGCCGACTATTTCTTAGTATCGCCATATCGCAATTTTGTTTTTGAAGTGTGTTTATAAATTATTATCAATGCGTTATTCCCAAGAGGACTTTTTAATTTGTTTATGGAAAATGTGAATAGTAAAAACCTACTTTATTAAAGTTCACGTTATACTTCACACACTTTTCTATTTTCCATCTCGTGGAAGCGATATGAGAATTAAAACTTGGAGGAAAAACTTGCTCACTTTTTCAGGCAAAATAAACCATAGACCAGGTCGTTTTTTAACGCTTCTCCAGTATCAACCCATCATTCACTACAGACGCCAGCACTCTGCTCTTGCCTTGTTATTTTCTAGTCTCATCATTATATCACATTTGATAACAAGATATACGCATAAGATTAGAGTAAGGGAAGTTTGCGTCATACCTTTGATTTACTTTTGTCGACGGGTGCACGTTCATTAGAAGAGTGTCACTAATAGACTACGGAGTTTGGCTTAATTAACATCTTTGAACCATCACATAATGGCATCCCTTAGATACGAGAGTTGCAAATATAATCAAATGAACTGTTTGATAAAGTGCTTGATTTTTCTCCGCATACAAACGACCAATTTCGCATCGAACAGTAATCAGTAGAAACATAAATGTCCTAATTCATTCGAAACACTCTCTCATTATTAATATTTGAAAAATAAAGTTAAACCGACACTATTGTGTATTGATTTTTTTCTTTCTTCGTTTTTTCTTACGAGAAACAAAAAACCCTTAGCTACCAATCACGAAATATTGCCACTTAAAAAAGGCCGTCTCCCACACTAGGACACTTCTAGAATGTGTTTTGTGCTACGATAAATACATTCTTCAGAATTGTTCCCGTTTTATTCCACGCGTGTGATGATAATAATAGTATAGTCGGGCATACTAATGGCATTGGCGTTGCATGCGTACTGTGTGATCCATACCATTAATTCACTGATGTGATGTGGAGTGCTAATATTTTGTACATGACGCCGCTAAGTGTTTCAACGATTCGATCTTGGCCTGTGAGAGCTATAATTGCGGCGAACATGATTATAGTACATGAGCGACATTTCGTCGGTGTATATGACGATTGTAATAAACGTTTCTCATACCAAAACGTATTCAAGCCGCTATTAAAACTTTGCAATTATAGCCTTTGTGAAACCTCACCTTCGTTACAATTCTAGGCTACGGCGTTTCAGTTTTTGCACCCAGTTGTCTACAGAGTTGCCTTTATTGTTGCGAGTCTGCGTATCGAATGAGATAATGTGGTGTCGTGTGAATGGGTTCTCAAACCCACTCTTTACAGGCAGTGTTGAGACATCACACAATTACAATAACCCCATTTACATTGGGGATTCAAACTGCGATTAAGTTATATTTTGGATTTAATCCCAGTACACTCATATAAACACTCTCCGATCCGAAAAGGATCGTTCAAATCCACACATACAAAATGTAGGAATAAATCGAAAGTAGGATCACTCATACAAAATCGAAAGTAGGATTCAGTCCTTGATGAATATCGACATGTTAACAGAATCGAACATTGCCGGGATTGGAATGCCAAATGTTGGGTTTTGTAACGAGTAGGGTACCTACATCAAACACATAGGGCTGTAGTAAGGGAGTCAACAAGGATTGAATCCCGTAAAATGCATTCGGTTGTAAATGCAAGTTCAGAATTGAGTTCAATTCTATTTAAACTCAATCACAATCTCACTCCTGCCGTGTAAACAGGGTTAATAAGACGAAGAAACTTCACATTTAGAATAATGTATCACCTCAATGTGTATCATTATAATGTAAGTTATAAACAATTGATTCAAAGGAGGATTGTTGCGTAGAGTAAAATAAGCCTACCTACGACTAAGGTGATGCTAGGTAGGAAACAATCAATGAGGAGCCAACACTGGTAATGGCTGATGTAAATATCGGAAATATTAGAGAAAAACGCAATTTAATATTTACTGTCGAGCGTTCATTGGGTGACCACAAGGTTCCAGTATACTAAAGAAAATTAGAAACATACATAATAAATACAAAGAAATGGTTGAACCCTTGACATTCCAAATTATCTCCGGACATTCAAGTTATGTTTACAGTGATGATATTTAGGCATTACGTCTCATATTGCGGCCATGATGTTAACAGATGGGTGACATATGAAGATGAAAATCACATGAAAACATCCGAGCCCAAACCAGGACTCAAACCTAGAACGCAGGAAGCGTTATTGACCCTGGACACTACTCTGGCTGACACGTTTA
Source organism: Isoperla grammatica (assembly GCA_945910005.1). Lineage (NCBI taxonomy): Eukaryota > Metazoa > Arthropoda > Insecta > Plecoptera > Perlodidae > Isoperla > Isoperla grammatica. The sequence goes on along the minus strand of OX246737.1, from coordinate 42,845,812 downwards.
TCGCGTTAGTTCCCTACTTTATAACACATGTCTCACCGTTAGAGCCAGAGCAATCCATTCAGATAGTTTCTGGTTCGACTCTCATCAATGGCAACTTTGATTTCACCCAAGTAATGCGATAAGAGAAATGGTTGTGTTCATTGCAGCAGCCCATGGGGATTATTCCGCAACGATCTAAATATATCCTAATCTAAAATCTACACCCTGATGAGAAATGGGAAATACTCAGCAAGTAAGCTGATTGCGGAGCCAAGTAAAGCATAGACTTCTCACAAAATGCATCCTTTGCTTCAGACACTACACTAATAATAACCATTGTTTCCTTAAGCTAGTAATTTCGTCGTGCCTATAGAAGTTTAGTCACGCTGGCTGGCTTACGTGTCGTTCAACATCGCTTGAATAAACAGAATTAAGCCAAGTTAAAGTTAAACTTATGGCCACACTAATTGATCCTGTGCTAAGCATGGTAGTTATGAATGCAAATTCGAAATTTGTGTGTGAACATTGTTGTTTAAATGCTTTTGCAAACGCTTACGAGTTTGAAAACTGAAATAGCATCCAACATCTTGGAAACCCTCCAGCAAAGTTTACTTTTTGAAATAACATTTGTACCACGTGACATATTGGCTTTCGGGCACTTTATGTTCGATTACTTTCGCGTTTCGTCGCGTTAGCATCGCTGTGCTGCTTAAAAGAACGTGACGCGCGCGCCCGGTTCGCTGATTGGTCACTCTTGTATCACCGTATAACGCGCAATATTTGCAACGTGTTTAGCTTAGAACGGAGCACAGTTCTGAAACGTACATCAAACGTTGTATGTATATATAATTTAAGCTACTTAATATCAAAGTCCTTTCTTGAGTTTCAGGCTACACAAACTCTTTGAAGTGAGAACTTATAACAGTTTTTCACTGAATTCACTGTTATTTCTCGTTGGTTGCCACAATATCGTATAGTCATCCTTGTCAAACACACAGACAGACTTGTTTGGACCAAACTAAAGAACGAGTGCCCGTGGAGGCTTTTACATTTTGAATGATGAGCTTAAGAAGAATGTTAACTTAAAAAACAAAACTGAAATAATTGTAATAAATAACTAATTAGTAGTAACTACATAATAGCAGTGTGTCCGCGAGAATGGAGCTCCCAGACTGATTCCTACACACAAATTCAACATAGACACCAATGCAACTTCTTGAATTACCATAACTCTAACATAAGCTTAACTAAATTCCTACTAACGACAAATGAGACAAATATTCAACACAATCCATAGTCATGAATACATGATAAGTAAAGCATTCTAAACAAATAATAAAATTTATAATGGATAACATAATATAATGTATTGTAATAAGTTTTTACCGACTGTGAATAAAACCCAGATCGTTTGTGTATGGTCAGGTACGCCATTATATAAGCCTAATTTCAAAATAATACATTTCAAACAAATATTATATTATATAATTAAATAGTAATTATGATCAGTTGTTTCGCGTTATTACTACACAATACACATCCAGCTTCGCTTAGTCAAGACGGTGGATCTGATGCAAAGAATGAACACGGTTTACAGGATAGTTTGAACCCACATAATCAGCTACGGTTTGAACCTGTATTCAAATTTCAAACTAACATAATATGTCGTTACAGTCACATGTGAACTCAAACACTACTTTTCAAGTGTTCGAAATACTCTAGCATAGAAAGGAGTCATTGTGAGTATATTATACATGCTTTAAGGGTAGCTTTACGTAAAAACCTCACAACTGCGCATTTCTCAAAAGCGAAAATCTAAGTCTACAGCGCACTGTGGCTTGGTAGCGCCCTAAAGACTGAACAAATATTATAATCAGTAGCGTAGTTATTTTAACTATGAAATCCATATTTAGTTATAAAATTAATTACAAATAAAAACCATACTGATTATAATGTTAGACACATTTAGAGCATCCAGTCTGTAGGGGACCAAATTCCACAGTGCGCTGCAGATTCAGATTTTCGATTTCGAGGTCCATTCTTGAGATATAATTTAAAAATGAAAATTTGGTGAGGTTTTTAACGTGAAGCTACTTCTCGCTTTTAAGGGGCTTTAAACAATTAAAAGTAATTAATATTAAGTTCTTCGCAGTACAGTGTACACTCGCGGACAGTGGCGTATACACGGGGGGAGGGGGAGGGGGGGGGGGGGACAAAACCCCCTCCTTTTACAAAGGAAACATGGAAAATGACCGTTTACATTTCAATAGACAGTATTCAATAGAGTATAGACAGTATCAATACTCAATAGACAGTATTTCAATAGACAGTTAGATGTTTTACTTTATAATTATTCTATATTGTTGTAATTAAAAGCAAAAGCAATACGAAAAATATGCAAATTATTGATTGAGGTTCCTTTTATTAGCGGTGCTAAGGAAAAAATGTGTTGCCAGAAACTGAGTAATCTTGTTTCAGTTGGCCGCTGTAAAACGCACAGATTTGCACTAAAATGACCTTGACGAGAATTGTTTCGGGGGGCAAGCCCCCCGGAACCCCAATTGTGTTTCGGCTCCACTCTCTATAATATGGGTTGAAAACCCCCCCTTTCCCAATTCCTGGATACGCCACTGCTCGCGGACATAATAAATCAAGTACAATTAAGTCATCTTCTTAAATACCACTTCGGGTTAGTTTCGTGAGTTTCTGGTTGAGTGAATCTAGCATTATACATTTGCCTTGTATTGCACCTTACACAAACTTTACAACTTTTACTTTGCTTTTTTTGTACAAACTTTAATGAACCCACAATGTTTAAGTTCTATAAGTTACTTGAAAGTAGCCTGCGCTAAAGTTCAATCTCGTTTATGGATACCAGGCAATAATATATGCAAAACATTTTAAATATATTCTCTTTACCCAAGACCAAGAATTGAATATTAGTTAGTTTGCATGCAATAACAAATCAATCGTTTTCCAAGGAACTCGGGAACTAACCTAAAATGGTGTTGATAAAAATGATATTATAATTATCCTTAATTTATCTATGTATGTCGGCCAGTGTATATATATAGTGCATTTTCAAGTATAATCGACATTGATGACATATTCGCTATAATAACTATAATGACGATATTGTTCTGCTCTATTTATGTGTAAATAAAATACCGTATACTAGTGGACAGCATAATACATGTAATCAAAATCAAGTACGGCGAACCAGTACAGAAGAGAACACTCGACACTGTTCAGGGTCCCTAGCAAAGTTCTTGAAGACCGGGTATGGTGATGGACGTATAACGTTGCAGATGCCTGCGACCGCCGCGCTCTCATTGCAACCAGTGAGAATAGGGTTAACCAATCTACTCAAAACTCCAAACTCGTTCAAATATGCATGACTCGACCCGTCCCACGAACAATTTGACACTCTGCAAAGTCGGTTATTATTTCCCGTATTTTTAACGCCGCCCTAGAACGAACTTGTCATACCATCTTTCGTTATTAACTTTTCAATCTTCCTAAGACAACACAGCGTCCCCTCGATTCATATTGCAAATTTGGATATCAATCTTACAGTGAATTTTTTATTCAAAAGTAGCTCGAACGCCTTGATCAAAATTTTAATATTAACTTAGAAAGAGCTGCAAAAGCACAATGCCGTCCCTACGAGTCAAGAGAAGAAAGAATCTTTGTAAAAATCAAGCTAGATTTCAATCTAATTTTATGATAATTTATCATAGCAGATCATTTATAAAAAACAGTCTTATTGTTTTTGTACAAAATCTCGTATTTACGCAAAGAGGCTAATCGAAGAGATGACGTCCACTATATAAAATTTTCACAACATATTGATAAGGTACTGATAGAGGTAGCTTAGCGGTAAGACGCGAGACTCTAATTCGAAAGGTCGGCGGTTCGATTCCGGCCACCGCAAATCCTGACAGAAGGTTTTTTCGAGGTTTTCCTTAGTTGTAAAAGCGAATGCTGGGACAGTCCTACTAACAGCCCTCGGACATTCCTTCCCAACTATCCAAACACCCTAACATCCCTAGTTAAAGGTAAGTCACCTGAAAAGAGCCCGTGTCTTACATTCGTCTTGCGTCTCATCTAGACTAGGATGGTTTAGCATTTACCAGTAAATTACGACGTTCGTACGAGGTGTATTGTATTATAGCCCATCATGATGAGTACATATAGGCTACAGACATAGATATTACGCTCCAAGTCGGGTTTTCGTGGGTTTTTTATCAAAGTCTGCTTATACCATACCTATAAATAACACCCTTAGATTCTTAGTGCTAACAACACAAAAAGTTATAATTCAAATTGTAGTTCTTATACTTTTACATTTATCATTTATTAAGTATCTATGACTGTTAATACTTAATCAACTTTTAACGGAAATAAATCGAGATTTCCCTACCCATTCGCGAGTTTGTAAGGACCCGTAAATATCAACTTTAGGCAGCTTTTTAACAAGTTTTAATTAATATAAACCACAATTATATTGTGCACACTAGATTGCTCACACTTCCTTACAGGTAGTTCCGCACCGCTACGGAAGAACGAGAAACTGTCTGTGAACGAACCATTCACATCTCATGTTGTTACTCTTACTTGAGAGTCGCTCGCGTAGAACAAGACTGATGCATCTCAAGCTAAAAATAAACTGTCATATTTATATCCTGATGAGGGAGGTCCCCCCTCCCCCCCCCCCCCCCCCCCACCCGTCTCCCGCGGACTAGCACGACGTCTGTTAACAATACCTCCCAATAAAATTGTACGATCGTTTATTATATACATTGTTGTATATCATCTAAATTTAAACCACCCACGCGTCAAATAAACTTTGTTTTTGTTTTGTTTTACGGTTCAATTTCCGGTTAGAGCAACGTTTTTTTATGTCTATAATGCATCGGTACGATATCACCGATACAAGCTGTGGTTTGGAGCCGTCCCTCGCTCCCCGAGCACATTATGAACTCTGCATTGTGTCCTATACTGGAATCAATTATTGTAATTGAGTTGGTATAGGCAGTAAATAGCGCGCACATCCATTTATTTATTATAATCTATTAAATGGCTCCCGCTGTAAATTCGACCATAAGTTGATAAAAAGTTCCGAGCACGGTACGATAATTTTTTTAACACTTTCAAAGGATGGTAAAGACTGATAAAATCTGTTTTATAATACTGCATGGATACATTAAATTAATATTAATTCTCAAAAAAGTTAATCTTCGTCAAATATTTAATTACCAGCTTTCATTAAAATATAATTAATTATTAATTATACATTGTCGTGTATAGGCCTACCTTGAACAGCGACGACGAAAAGTGCCACTGCATATGCAGAAGGCCTCGCCATGCTTTCCCAAGGGATGTCGGTATCACTAGTTTTATTAAATCACTCGTTGGTCACTGCACGAACACTCGTGGTAACTGTCAGAGAGCGCGCGTGGTCGGACGCGTCTTTACACCGCTATAGTCCCGTGAACACTGACTGAACGGAGCGGCCGCGGCGCGCTGGGCTCTTGTATTGGAGAGCACCAGGCAAGGCGGGACCCAGCGGCGCACGCTATCCTACAGCGCTACCGGCGACGTGCGTCAAAATACAGGAGACGACATCTATATTACATCTAAAGTTCTTACTTTCAGCATGCATGTATTGTATAAATTATTAATAATTTACATAAATAAATACATTTCACATTTTACAGTCATTTTACAGTCTATATACCCACTTAGTTACGATAACTGATTTTAAATAAATAAATAAATTCACATTTATAGTCTACCCAGTCAGTAACTAAACTGATTTGCAGTGGGTGACTTAAATTTAAAGCGACTAAACCAACCCTGTAGGCTCCGAACACCATCGACGAGTGAGCGGTAACCAATCAAAGATCGATATTTCAAATACGAAACATATATGAATCAGTGATTGGACAGTGTGAACACTTGCGGACAAATGCCAGAATCAACAAGGCCGATTCAGAAGAACTTTGAATTTATTGAGTGCTTCGTTGCTGGGACGGCTCCAAAGTCACCGTTTACTTATTCCTAAGCCAATAAGTAATGGAATTGAATCCACATTAGAAGTTAAAAAACTTCTGCCTGAAGCGGGATTTGAACCCGGGACCTTCTGCATTGGAAGCAGGAATGCTCTAAAGTCATTTCATGTATACAACCGTTTATATATAAACGAGTATCATATTGACACATTAAACTCATGAAAATCAAGGCCAATGCCCCAACTGGGATTCGAACCGTGGACTTTCTGCAATGTAATCAGGAACAAATCCCCTAGACTAGGTTTGTTGTTTTACGACGTACTCCACACGTAGGTCATACGACGTCAGTTTTTTAGTCGCCTCCTACGACAGGCAGAGCTGCCTAGGACTAATTCCACTCTGCGCGTGATTTTTTAAATTACAAAGCCTTCCCAGGGATAATTCATACTTAAGGTGACAAACTAAGTAGTATTGCGGTGATTAGAGTAGTTGGAAATGATTTTGTCCTAGTGCTGTTAGTACGGCACAATTACATCATTCGCCTATAGTGACTGAGGAAAACCTCGGAACCATTTCTAGTCAGGACTGTCGGTGGCCGGGATCGAACCGGCGACCTCTCTAATTAGAGCATCGCGTGTTACCGCTGAACCACCTCTATCAGTAACTTATAGGTATTGCGGTATTGGGAATATAGGTGTAAGGATTGTCCGAGGGCTGTTCGTCCTGGTTAATCCCAGTATTAGCCTTGTGACTGAGGAAACTATCTCTATCGAAGCCCATGATCAGATGCTCACATCGTATAGCAGCCAAGGCATTCACATTGTCTAATAAGGGAAAATTAAGACCTTCAATTCCCCTCACTGACAATAATTGTTCTGACATTTGCACGCATTTCTTTAGTCAAAGGTGACTTTGGATTTTTGAATTCAGTTATTTCGAACAAGTTATATAAACGGGTGATATGAAAATCACCCCTACCCTTGAATTATGAAACATTTTCATCAGAACGTCATCTTACAAGAAACTATACACTGCGGTGGCCATCGCTACTATCACGCGTTATTTTGTTTAAGTTTTTTTAGTGGAGTACAGTTACGAGCAATAGATGTAAGGGAGAGAACACTTTCGCTCCATCCTTACATTTCTTTAGCAGTTTTTTTTTAAAGAAAATTAATGTATGTGCCTTCCGTTGGGAGCCCATGTTCAATACAGATTCAATCTATGCAGCACTTGAAATAAAATCTGCCATGAAGTTATTTCGTCGAGGATACTCTCGAATCTGTCGTTAACAGACATCTAAAATAATATGCTATCGGCAAAATGGTATTTTTAATTAATGAAACACGCAACAAAATGTTTATGTGTGATCGTGTTAGTAGCAAATTCGACTATACAACTTATTATTAATATTTATACCATAATGTAAGTTATATAAAAAAAATGCGTTGTTTTTATATTGCTCCACGGTATGCACAGATGGACAAAACTTCTAGACTAATACTGTTAATTTTAGTATGACATACTAGGGTTAAATTTAACTGTTTCTTTTCATCAGAAGTAATTGCGAGATTACTATAAAATGGTTTAAGAGACCACTACTTGCTTTTAGTCATCTGATGAGGCTTCTCTTACAGATGAAAGTCAATTAATAAAAGTTCTTGTAGGTACACTTGTAAGTGCTCGATGTAATATACAAGAAGTAATTATTATCATCACTAGACAGCATATTTTCGCGGACAGACTTTAAACATGCGTGTTTTTGTTTAAAAACTTCTTGACTGTTTTAGTGAGTGTAAATGCCGTGTTTGTCCATCAACTCACCACATCGTGAGAAATGATTGCCACCATTTATATTATTCAAGGAATTCTTCATCAAGAATATCTACAATGTTTAGTTCTATACCCCATGTGAACACTACAATTCAGTAGTTTTCATGCGTTATATAGTCATGCTTACAGCTTCACAGTTTTTTATATAAAAATCCGTCAGCGAGTGTATGTCACTTGTAAGATTTCTTTGCTCTCCAACCCTTATTTCACGAAAAATAATGTCTTTATTAATTGGTATAAATAAGAATACCTTCTTTAAGAATAAAAATATGAAGTCTATCTCATTACTCAGTTGGTAATTCAAAAGCACCCATGGGCGTAACAAACTAATGTACACCTGCGTTGCAATAACCTCCATTGTTACTAGCAAAGATTGTTCTGCTAGTAGTAGAGGAGCAAAAGGTAACATTTAAGGTCTCGTGCGCCTTTCGTGAAAGAGTATTGCGGTAAACGGTATTCTGTTACGGCATACCATACGAGTATTTTGCACCTACCTGGCAGATCCTGGCACGCTGCAGAGGGCGCCAGGAGCGTCGTGACGTCATAGACACGTTTTAATTAATAACTTTTGAACGGGTTATGTCACAGAAAATATCAAGAGGACGATTTTATGACGTCATACTAGACGAGCATTTATAACCTATCTGCCACATTCTGGCGGGCTGCAGAGGGCGCCAGGAGCGTCGTGACGTCATATACACGTTTGAACTAATAACGTTTGAACGGTTCATGTCACAGAAAATATGTAGTGTACAATTCTACTATAAAATACTAAACGAGTATTTTGCACCTACCTGGCACATCCTGGAACGCTGAAGAGAGCGCCAGGAGCGTCGTGACGTCATAGACACGTTTTAATTAATAACGTTTGAACGGTTCATGTCACAGAAAATGTCAAGGGAACAATTCTATTACAAAATACGATTTGAGTATTTTGCATCTACTTGGCACATCGTGGCACGCTGCAGATGGTGCCAGGAGCGTCGTGACGTCATACACGTTTTCATTAATAACTTTGGAACGGTTCATATCACAGAAAATATCAAGAAGACAATATTATAGAGAATTTAAATATAAATCGATTGATATGTACCAATAGGGTAATCATGTAATATTTAAGGGAGATATTGCTAACAAATAATAATAATTAGATGTGTATATGAAATGCAGGGCATCCCTCATCGTAATATCTATTTATTACTATTTCGGAGTTATAATTGTATCACTGTGAAGGACTTAATAATCGTAGTCATCCCAACATACCCATGGATATCTGTTGTTTAACAATAATAATTATTATTATTATTGTATACTAGTTACTATTCATAGACTGATTAGTAAACTCACGTTTGCTAGATTTTCTCTTCATCTTCATCATCATCGTCTTCATCCTCATCTCCCGTGTTGTCGGTATTCAAGCACTCTTGTTCCTCGCCTTCAGTAGAGCAGCCACAAAGCTCGGTGCACCTCATGTTATTTGCTTTGCAGCTGCATCTTGACGCACACCTTGATTTTAAGCAGTTGCACTTAACTAGTTGAATGACGGCAGCCGGTGCAGGTTCCAGGGATGTCATGACTGCCACATACTCGTTGCTCTCAAGTAGCCATCCGTAGTCTACGGGTAATAAGTTGATAGGGTTGGCAACCTGGTTATTATGCCACACCCAGCATTGATGGTGAGCACGTAGTATGGCTTGGAGATATGCGGCTTTGCTGGGTGGAAGCTTTTGGTGGGTGCTTGGCAAGACTTTTTGTGAAACATGCGCAATCGAAGGTCAGACACTGATCTCAGTTTAGTGAATGGACAGTACAGTTTGCAAACAAACTTCTCTAGACCACTTATCACGGAGTCTTTTAGAGCAACAGTTTAGCCTAGTTCTTTAAATGCTGAAAATATTTCATAGTCGGATTCTCTGAAAGCTTTCCAGCACGAAGGTTCCCCTTTCCTGAAAATCCCCCAGTGTTGTCGGAACCACTGAAAGCGTGAAATCCAGTTAGTCCTGAAACTTGATTGTGCCCAAGTGTGTTGTAAAGTGACCCAAGTGCTATCCTCCTATTTTTTCCCCCTTTTCCTGTAATGAACACAGTATTTTTACAGAGATCAGTGTAACGTCGCAGTGCCAGGATAAGGACATCTGTATCTGGGGAAAAATAGATATTTGAGTAGCTCCTCGTTTTGTCGCATCCACTGCATGAAGCAACATCTTTGTATCGGTTTCTTCCTGTTCACTATTTAAGTGTGGTAGAAGTGTTTTTGTACTAATAGTCTTGTTACTCCATGCGACAACTGTTTGTCGCCCCATGGCCTGTGAGGCTCGAATTATTTTCTGTGAAAAATATTCTGTCAGCTCATACTTGGTTTTGGTGTGACCAAGTAGTTGTGACATGCTCAAGTGCCCGATTGGCGTGTTGTCTGTAATGCGATAAGCTACAGCAGCTTTTCCTCCTTGCCGGGTCTTTCGAGTAGCCGATTTTAATGAAACAGGAATGTCATATCTATAAAATACCACGTGGACAACAACAGTTGTAGTGAGAACACTCACTATAACTGTTGTCAATGCGCATGATAAGAAGTTTGGCTAGATCCTCACAAGTGCTGGTGTGTAGAAGAATCCGACTATGAAATATTTTCAGCATTTAAAGAACTAGGCTAAACTGTTGCTCTAAAAGACTCCGTGTTAAGTGGTCTAGAGAAGTTTGTTTGCAAACTGTACTGTCCATTCACTAAACTGAGATCAGTGTTTGACCTTCGATTACGCATGTTTCACAAAAAGTCTTGTCAAGCACCCACCAAAAGCTTCCACCCAGCAAAGCCGCGTATCTCCAAGCCAAACTACGTGCTCACCATCAATGCTGGGTGTGGCATAATGACCAGGTTGCCAACCCTATCAACTTATTACCCGTAGACTACGGATGGGTACTTGAGAGCAACGAGTATGTGGCAGTCATGACATCCCTCGAACCTGCACCGGCTGCCGTCATTCAACTAGTTAAGTGCAACTGCTTAAAATCAAGGTGTGCGTCAAGATGCAGCTGCAAAGCAAATAACATGAGGTGCACCGAGCTTTGTGGCTGCTCTACTGAAGGCGAGGAACAAGAGTGCTTGAATACCGACAACACGGGAGATGAGGATGAAGACGATGATGATGAAGATGAAGAGAAAATCTAGCAAACGTGAGTTTTACTAATCAGTCTATGAATAGTAACTAGTATACAATAATAATAATTATTATTATCGTTAAACAACAGATATTCATGGGTATGTTGGGATGACTTCGATTATAAAGTCCTTCACAGTGATACAATTATAACTCCGAAATAGTAATAAATAGATATTACGATGAGGGATGCCCTGCATTTCATATACACATCTAATTATTATTATTTGTTAGCAATATCTCCCTTAAATATTACATGATTACCCTATTGGTACATATCAATCGATTTATATTTAAATTCTCTATAATATTGTCTTCTTGATATTTTCTGTGATATGAACCGTTCCAAAGTTATTAATGAAAACGTGTATGACGTCACGACGCTCCTGGCACCCTCTGCAGCGTGCCACGATGTGCCAAGTAGATGCAAAATACTCAAATCGTATTTTGTAATAGAATTGTTCCCTTGACATTTTCTGTGACATGAACCGTTCAAACGTTATTAATTAAAACGTGTCTATGACGTCATGACGCTCCTGGCGCCCTCTTCAGCGTTCCTGGATGTGCCAGGTAGGTGCAAAATACTCGTTAAGTATTTTATAGTAGAATTGTACCCCACATATTTTCTGTGACATGAACCGTTCAAACGTTATTAGTTCAAGCGTGTATATGACGTCACGACGCTCCTGGCGCCCTCTGCAGCCCGCCAGAATGTGGCAGATGGGTTATAAATGCTCGTCTAGTATGACGTCATAAAATTGTCCTCTTGATATTTTCTGTGACATAGCCCGTTCAAAAGTTATTAATTAAAACGTGTCTATGACGTCACGACGCTCCTGGCGCCCTCCGCAGCGTGCCAGGATCTGCCAGGTAGGTGCAAAATACTCGTATGGTATGCCGTAACAGAATACCGTTTACCGCAATACTCTTTCACGAAAGGCGCACGAGATACCTTTTGCTCCTCTACTATAGTTTACAAAGGACAGCTGACGTCTTAGCACAAAAACGTATATTCTTTAAAATGCAAGAGGAAACAGTTGACATCACAAATAAAACAATTCTGCCAAGCTACATTTTATTTTTCAAAAAGTTGATAAACTCTACATTTTCATTGTGATGTCAAGGAGGGACAGAGAGGGTGTGAAAAGGGAGGTTAGATATATAAGCTATATAGTTCACCCTAAATAAGATACACTTGTTATACAATAATTGCTTCACTACTACAGATACTTTTAAATATTTTACCTAGTAGTGAATAAAATATGTTCAAAGCCGATTTAATATTTACTGACGAGTCAAATATGATTTTGAATATTGTTATTCAGTTTCTAGGTGGCATTAGGTATTTAGGTAGGTATTGATATTGATTATTATACATGTTCTCAGTTTGCCTTGTGTTGCATAAACATAATTGTTTTGTGGATTGTGTTGTTTTTATTATTCTCTTCGGAGCCTGCTGGTTATATTTCATAATATGCTGTGTCTGGAAAATAAATTTACTTACTTTCTTACTTACTTACTTACTTACTTACTTACTTACTTACTTACTTACTTACTTACTTACTTACTTATACTTACTTACTTACTTACTTACTTACTTACTTACTTACTTACTTACTTACTTACTTACTTACTTACTTACTTATACTTACTTACTTACTTACTCATTTACTTACTTACTTGCTTACGTACTTACATAACATTGATACAACGGTCAGAAGAACAAAAAGTATCACAGTGAAGCAAAGCAGGTAAAGAATCGTTTGATATGTCACCCACTACATGAAATGCATTTTTTTCTACGCTAGGGTAACTAATAAAGACTCTAAAATCTTTCAGTGGGCGTAAACATAAATATTCAATTTCTTTATAACTATAAAAAACGTATAGGCCTACATGGAACGTATTATTTAGCCTGTTATAGCTTTTGATTCGCTAAGACACACAGGCACAAACAGCCAATAACTAAAACATAATCAGTAAACCTTTTTTAGAGACCGGAGCGTCGATAGAACCGCGCTGTCGCCAGATCGTGACGTCACGATCAAGAGAAGCATGTGGTCCACCTAAGTGGTGGTCCGTCCGTCGTTACAATGCATTATTGTGCAGCAAGGTTGGTATGTATGTCATTACTACACGGGATCGCTGCATACATAGCAGTGTATGTTACAGAAGAAGTCATTCAATATGCTGGCGTAGAATGTTGGCCCACAGCTCTACCGAATACTGTCAGCCACAAGTATGGGTGGGGGCCATATACAAGCTGACAAGTGGGTGTGTGGCAGGTTGCAAACTTTCGTCAAAATTTACAGATACTGCACTTAAAATACAAATCATAACACAATTGAACTAATTACTAATATATAACTTAATATGCTATTTCACATTTTTCATTTTGTACATTAATAAATAATAAATTAAATGTATTGAAAATTATGAAATACCCTAAGCGATTACAAAAGTCGCGTTTGTTGTAAGTGTTAAAATGTTCACAAATGATTCCTAACATAGGGTAAGTATACCATGTATTTGTTTTCTAGCGTAACAAACATGTATTGTAACAAAATACATAATTACATAAATAATCCTAGAAAGAAGCAATGCAATACTCACAACAGTGGGTCAGTGATATCTTATAGTAAGACAAATTGGATATAAAGGCCCAAGAAAACAAAAGCTTTGCCTTTCTATACACAGGAGCGACGCTTTTTTTTAATTTGTACCGTAAATGTAGTTTTCTATAAAACTCAACGATAAATGTTATTCATGTGTTGTCACGAGCACCCTGCTCGTGCCACAGACAAAAATATTTCCAATATACGCCCTACTATTTAGTTCCAAAGGTGCAGTCTTAGAGCCGAAAACAACACTTCTTTCACATATAGTCAGCGTCCTTCCATGTATATTGGTTGCACATGAGAGCAACAAATGAATTCACTGTTTTACTATTGGGGCGGCTCAAGTGATGCATTAATGTAGCCAACATGAATCCATCATATAGTGGGGAGCGAATAAGTACAACATACTTAAAAGTTTCATCATCACTCTATTGTGTGAAATTATACATTCTGCAATAGAATATTATCTTCCGAAAATGCACTTTTTTGTTTTCTAAGCTTTGCTTAGCGACGCGGAACTTCCGATTTCTGTCGTTTGCAGCTGCTTTAAAATGATTTTAAACTGTCCAATAGTAAACCGAAATAAGTCATTTTCTAGAGAATTTAGTGCAGCTCTTTCTCTTGTACGTTTCAATGTTTCAGTAAAAGTATCCGTATTTAAAATGTTCTAATTTTAAGTCTGCAATGTGTTGTTGCAATTCACATTTCACAATTAAATAAATCACCTTTTAAAACGGAAATAAATATTTGAAGGAGTTGCATAAGAAACAATGTAATCAAGGCCGTAACTAATAGTACTAATTTTAGGTGGCTCGTTGGTCCAGTGGTTAGCATCCCTGCTTCCAATGCAGAAGGTCCCGGGTTCAAATCCCGCACAGGCAGAAGTTTTTTAACTTCTAATGTGAATTCAATTCCATTACTACTTGGCTTAGGAATAAGTAAACGGTGACTTTGGAGCTGTCCTAAATCGGCCTTGTTGATTCTGACATTTGTCCGCTGGTGTTCGCACTGTCCAATCACTGATTCATATGTTTCGTATTTGAAATATCGATCTTTGATTGGTTATCGCTCACTCGTCGACGGTGTTCGAAGCCTTCAGGGTTGGTTTAGTCACTTTAAATTAAAGTCCCCCCCCTGCAAATCAGTTTAGTTACTGAGTGGGTAGACTCTAAATGTGAATTTATTTATTTATTTATTTATTTAAGTTTAACTAATGTATAAAAATCACCCGGGTATGATTGGGCAAAGTACAATGGGAAGTCTTTGGTAAGACCCTCCTGCCAATGCGGTTCCGCGGCGCATATCCCCGGACATTTGTTTGAGTTTTAAGCATGTTTTTTTATATATTATTTGTTACTGATGACTGGTGGCAGTGGTGTTAGCAATTCATAATGGTCTACTCCCGATTTTTACCCGGGTATTTACCCTGGTTACCAACCCATAGTTACGGCCCTGAGTATGATAATAATGGTGAAAACCATTAATCTATCTATAACAGATATGACGGTGAGGGTAAACATATAGCATTTCATAGTGGTGATTTCACGAATATATTGGTAGTTTTCATATATTCCCAAAACTAAACGTTTCCAATTCCATAATACATCACAGTCATTTACATGCTATGTTCGTATGTATAAAACTAAGTAAAATACCTCTTCAGCATAAATGAAGGTCCTCTAAATCGCCGCTAGCTGCGAGCGCAGCGACTCTGCCATAATATAGTCTACCCAGCCAGGGAACTAAGGGATTTAAAGAGCCTTATACACGAAGGCTGAGTTTCCACATAAACGAAGGCATGGATAATATTTAGCATGCCCTATTTACACCTCTCTTATTTTTGTTGACTTAATTTACATTGAAGTTTCTCCGAACCATAGCCGACGTCCTGGCAGACGCTTCCAAAACATGAATAGCTTAGAAACGGAACTGATTAACATCTCAGAATGGTATCTGGGAAAACAAAGTTAGTAAAATTAATCAGAGATAACAAAAGGTCAAAACTTCAGGTCGTAATGAGATTTAAAACGAATCATAAGAAATGTTTTTCTTGTAGGCTGGAACTCATTAGCTGTCTCCATTACGTTTATGAAAATGGTAGTATAACATGCATAAATTTGATACAGCACATCAGCTTGACGGGGTGATATTTTATCTCCAACTCCTTATTATCCACGTCCATTGGGCACGAACCGTGTTTACTCTCCCGTTCAGCCTCGCGATAGAATAGGTCCAGGGTAGCTCTGCCTGTCGTAAGAAGTGACCTCATATATCGTAGCAGTTGAATACAATAATGAGGCAAGAGTTTAGTGGCTTTGTGTTAATTGTATGTATTATATTCGATCTGCACAGAGGACAATCCGTATTACTTTTCCAGTTATATATACGAGTACCTTTATGTTGTACCCAGTATTTCATGACCAGAAAGTAGCACTGCCAAATTATTATCAGGATGGCCGGTGACTGGATTCGAATTCACGGCCTTCAATTGTACTTGTGTCTGTGCCTTCATAAAACCATTGACTCATTTTATGAATTTTAACAGCTGTTTTAGACCACGAACTTAATTGTCACCGTGAATGTAAGAATAAAGTTGTCAGTGAGAAAATAAACTATATTCACGTCGGATGAAGTTGTGCGGTCTTGATAAAACGAGTGACATCCCCAGGAATAGACGGAACACTACAAAAACGTTCACCACCGCTGAAATGTACACATCATGCAAGGTTCAGCCATCGCGCTCTTGTCCACTATATACACCAAGTAAGCGAGTTCCAATCGAACTGCATTCCTCCGGGGTATAATAGGCCCAGGGTGACTCTGCCAGTCGTAAGAGGCGACAAAAGAATTGACGCTATCCCATTCCCTCACCCTAATTTCTTCCTTCCACTTGGCCTGCCCTCCCTTGCTGGACTCCCCTTATGACAACCACGACGTATAATGGATCTGATCCGGAAGACGTCAAATACTAAGCTGTCAAGTACGTCGATTAACACCAAATAATCAAATCAATCAAATCAAATCACACTGCATGTTTAGTTATAAGAAGTTGCTAAATACCATTGAGTATCGACGCAATGCATCTTGGGGGTGAAACCAGCTTATTTGAACTAAGAATGCGTCTGATGAAGAATGGATAATGCGCCAAAGAAAAGGATCAATACCACTTTTACTGCTTCTTTGTTTCTCGAGTTAGCTTCGTCTAGCGAGTAGCGATGAATGCTGTGGAATAAATAGGAATTATAATATTTCAGAACTGATGAGCGTATACAATCGTACTCGTACACTTTGAGCAACGTGAAGATATATTTTTGAATGATTGCGACAAAGCAAAAAATATATTTCTAACATAATGGCATAGTAACAATAAATCAAATGGGCTACGGTAAAGCCGCTGTTCTGCGTCACCAAGCGAAGCAAGCGTTCCGAACGATTTGTCACTTCAGCTAGTGGTCGAATTGGAAATTTATCTTTGGGGGTAACATCAATTCGCCGGCATGTATACCAACACTCACACCATTTCGGTGAGAAAGAAGTATTTTTAAAGTGAAAACGTGGGGAAGGGAGCTGACATTAAAAATAACCAAACGAAAAGTAGACCTCACAGGACTATAGATTGGGTCCGTATCGACTCCCACATATTCTAAAATTATATTCCAGAATTTTACCATTCAACACGTTCTTCCAACAAGAATCCCTGAAATGTGGTGCGTTTCAATACGTTTCCGACTATATTTACTTACATTTAGCATTAAAACAATAGACCCCGAAATGAAAATTATCCAATTGGAAACTGTTAAAACTACAAATACCTTTAATTCGGTTGATTGGTAAATCAACTATTACTGTGCGTGTAGATTATTAGAGCAGTCTTGATTGCCTATTCAACTATACTGCGCCATCACCAATCAAAGATAATTCAAGGTTTCAACGAGCGAATCAATTTGAGCCTAGTGGTGGCTTTTAGTTGGATCCGTTGTCTGTGGTTGGATTGAATGTAACATCACAATGCTGATTGTCCGCTGCCCTTGTAACTGAAGAAGATTCCTGACATTGCGTGTACACTGACTGAGTCGCTCTGAAGGGGACAACTAGATGTGTTCGTTCGTGAGTGGAGCTTGACTCACGTCGGGTGACGTCACGAGCGAGAATTGACTTTGAATTGACTTTTTGTGCTAATTACGCACGATGGTTTGTTACAGTTACCGCTCACGCACTCTCACACAGAGAGATCATATACCACGTCTTCTACGCGGTCAAACTTTTTGTGCAAGAAGTTGAGTTCAATCTTCAATTCGATAAGTTGGACCGTCTAAACAGAAAAAAAATATTGTATGAAAAATTTGAATGAAACTATTGAGTTTAACATTTGCTTCAATGTTTTCGTGTTATTGATGCTTCAAGCTGAAGAAAACGGACCAATCACAAGAGACTATCGGTGTCAATCAGCCAACTTGAACTAGTTTGACAAAAATGGAAAAACCCCCGTTAAAATTTGATGGAATTATAAAAAAATCTACATTGTATGTAATTTCGTTGAATGATTAGTCAGTCATTACTATCTGCTAGTGTGTGAAATTGTCCCAAGACTTCCTTACACATGCTTTCGTCACAGGCGACGGCTTCGTAGCCAATCAGCGATCGGTATTTACGCGCGATTGTCTCGGGCGGTTCGCTGGTTGGCTATGAGTGCCTCGCCTGTGACGAAACAATATGTAAGGTAATCCTAGACCAAGTATAGTAGTCTTCCAACTGTTACGTTACCTTTCCTGTGTCATGATTGAGAATCTTCTTTCTAATCGGCTGCCCATCAGAACTGGCAACTTCTTGAAGGAAACGTTCACGGAGTGTTATAGTTCAGTTTTAATAAGTTTATCAGGAATGTTTGTAGTGGAATATATTTGCTTTGCAAAGTTGTTTAGTACATTCGATGATTTAGAGGAAAGTTATGATACTGAACAGAGATGTGGGCTGTAAATGGTGGTAATGGAAGCGCACACGTGTAGCTGTGAGATCGATGTACAAGAATAGTGGAGCTACAGCTACATCTGAGAGGATGGGAATTTGACTGAGTGGATTCTGAGTGTGAAGGTGTCAACTGGATTCGTGTCTAAAGAAAGCTGGAGCCGAGGCCGTTGGGGTGAGGTTCGGAAAGAATAGAAGATAATCGTCCGTTCGAATACGCCATGATGACGAGAGGATGAGCAAAACACCCTACTAGGATAAATAAAGATGAATTCGGAAAAAATGTTTTGGAACATACATCGACTGATCTCCGACGTGGTATATGTGTGGCATTAAGGTGGAAAATAGCCTATTTTAAACTAGAACGATGAGAACGGAGGGTGGGGGAGGGGAAGGAAGACCCTAACAGCTTCGCAGGTTCCTCTTATCCTAGTGATATTTAGATTACGTTTTTTGGACTGTAAAATACTCAAGTAGACTATCAAGGGTATATTTGATACAAAATATATTCAATTTATGTTTTCACTTTGTGTAAAGTAACACTTGTTTGTTACCATGTGTGAGTAGACAGATATTTGTTAGCAAACATGCATATTATGCTAATTATGCCCGAGTACGTTATTTTCGCGCACAATTTTTGCAAGCTGATAAGAGAAAATAACTGACTCATGAGTGGTATTATTTCTAGACTCAGTTATTTTATTGAATATAAGTAGTAATATAACATAACATTTAACTTTTGATTCCGAAACAGAATGTAAACATTCCAAAAGTAAGATAATTAATTAAAAAACGTTTAAAAATAATAATTATCGGGTGGCCCTGGCTAATTGGGCCTCCTGTAGAACGCCACCTGATAATTGTGTTCAGTCAGTGAATAGTGTATGTGTATAATTTGGGTAGATTATTAAATTCCTAAATCTACTAATAGCGGTGGCTCAAAGGTAAGACGCGAGACTCTACTTCGAGAGGTCCTAAGTTCGATACCAGCCACCGGCAATTTGAATGACTATGACTATCAGCGCTCGGAGATTATTTCTAAACTGTTCCAAATACCGCAATACCTAGTTAGTCACCTGGGGAGGGTTATTGGATCATGCATCGATCCGAGAACCTTTGTTTAAGAGATTTGTGCTTGAACCCTTCGTTTTTGTTTTAGTAATATCTGTGTTATGAACCACGACTTATATAAAACGGGCTTAATTTATGTAAGTTTAAAGCTTCACATTTTGTAACATATCACTATGGAATTAGTATGACACCATTGCGCGTTTCCTTCTGGTGTCTGTCTCCTACTGGGCAATCGCTGCTCGGAGCCGGACGTTGAAATTCCGCTATACGTATGCTCTTCATTACGTGGTGATGAATTGGACACAAGTTTGCACATAATTTGTAAGCTTCCTTCACCAAGGTTTAGAATAGAATTTATGATAGTAATTAAATATCCGGAGTCTGCATCTTATTATTATGAGTAAGACCACTGCTCTCCTGCTCATCCGCAGTAATAGTGCTCGTTGCTTGGATCTCGCGCCTTCCACTTCTCCTAGTCATACAGATTATCACGCGTCACCTTCGTCTAAGACTTGAGTGAGACAACTAGTAGCGAAATGAGCATTGGGGCATAATCGTGCGATTGTTTTCTGTGTATCACGAGATGAAAGCTCTTATCTGCAATGAAAACCTGAAGCAAGAAGCACTGGCGCCAACCGTTAACAAAAAGGACGCGAGTAAAGCGCAGTGAAAAATCGTTGGAATAAGCGTGTGACATTTTTCTGCAGATATAAACAACAATGCGCTACTCGCTCCTTTGGTCATTTTAGCTGACACGGCGCTAAAATCTGCACTTCAGTTCACGCGTTGAGAAAAGGGATGGTTGAACTAGAAGCATAACCGTTATGAATGAGATGGGCTAAACGTTACGAAAGGAAAGACAAAATACCATACTTGAAGTTTCGTGTAATGATTGGTCGTTTGTTTCACGTAGCATGAAACATGATTTAAGTAACACTCAAATATTACGTAGTAAAAGTACTACTCGCCCATATTATTCACCAGCCGTGGGCACTTAGCAAATTAAAATACATTTTCTCATCCAAAGAGGAAAACTTGCGTTTCTTTTGCACACTATTCACTTCCAAAATCTTTTTTCGTTTTGTAGTTGATATTCATCCTCCTGTCAAAAGCTTTTATTCTATGTTAGCCTCCTTGTATAGGAAAAATGCTTCACTAAATACACTTATATTTAAGCACTACCATCATGACTCTATTCTTACAACTTCTGAAGCATAGGTTATTTTTTAATAACAAAACAGTCATCTAAAGATAATCGTCTCCATGTATATGAGAAAACAAAGACATCTATGTACTCACAAACAATTTAAGTCTAGTATAGGGTATTGAACATTTTAAATTGTCAATCATTGTTTTCCGTAACGATCTTATTCGCTATTTTCTGGTGATAATGAATGCAGAATAAAACATATTTTGTTGATGGGTCCCCTTTAGTAAACGAAAGCACTGCTTCAAACACTTGTGGGATTGCTCCTGTTGCTCAATAGGGGGTTTTGTAAATTTTTCCTAAAAATGTGATATGGTTGATTTTGAGAGAGTAACGTGACCTAGATCTTAATACGAATCACATAACCCTTTCGTGTTTTGTTAAAGTGATTTCGAGAAACCTGTTTTGTGAATATGTAAGTAAGGCTAAAGAGAGGAAGCTGCTATAAATGTTTACTCCCATTTTTTGGGGGAAATATTATGTGGGTGCATTAAATCGACACATACATACTACTTGATATAATATTTAACATAGGTATCTGGTAACATGTACGCTTCATAAGCAGAATATTTATAGTAATTAAAATAATATTGAGATAAATTATAATGTGTTTATATAATTTATCAATAATCTTAAAAAATAAATAAAGCCTCAAGTAACCTCGTCTCTTTGGTAACTAATACCAAATTATGTCTTTGTAGTCCGAAAATATAGTATCAATAGCAGTATCAATACAAAGAAAACCAATTATTCATGTTTACTCATTGGTAATGAGTGCACAATAGTAGACCCACTAATTTAAAAAGTATAATTGCGAATTGATAGTATAAGTAGTATATAAGCTTTCTTAATAAAAAATAAAAAATGAAAACATTTTGTGGTGTTACATACAATATACAGAACTCAAATAATCCCTTAATCCAGTAAGCTTAAAACTAAGCATTATTTACTAAAGACGGCTAAACATCAAAACAAAATGTTGAATGTACGTCAATAGTAATAGTAAGCCACCTAATATCATAAGTACCAGTGAAAATTCACGATTTTTTGTTTATTCGCAATATTGCAAAAGGGAGCATTCGTATGACTTCTAAGCAGCTCAACGGATTTGCACCTAATGTTGGGCACATGTAGAAAAGCATTACAAAACATTGGTCATTGGTCAACTTCCATCATGGCCTGATTCCTGAACATCAATTTATCGATGCCCACAAAGATTACTTTATCGATGGTCATTATAGATTAGTTTAACGGAAGAAGCAAGTCCAAAAAACTCTGTTTTGATCCACCGCCGAAAGATTGACGTCATTAGTGTCCCGAGTTGTTTACCTTGTGTCGTGTGATTGGTTGATCCACGTGTTTAATGTATCTTATCTGGAGAATGAAGATTGTTAATGTTACATGTCGTGTTTTCTTTCTGGCTTACTATTAGATTAGTTAAGCCAAGTCCTCTAGCATGTCCGAGATAAGTTGACAAATGTCTTCTGTCCATTGTCCGAGATAGCGACCATGCATTTATCCCACCCCACCGAGCTAGGTAATATGTTGTCTGCTTGATGAGCCGTATCTCTTAACTTATGTTATAGGGTTGAGGTGAGATAATATGTCTTCTAGCTATTTATTAAATCGACGAGACTTTAACGATGATCCAGTAGCTTGGAGGCGATACCTATTGACTGGACAAACAAAACCCAATGAAAAGTGGATGGATGTTCTCTTGCCCTTCACTTGTAAACTTGAAATATTAGTTCACGGATATAGTTTAGGAAAACGCGAATTATTTAATAATATATATGCCCACTACAATAATATTATAAACGATTTTTAGATAACTCGTTGCAATCTTTATTGTCCAATATGTAATGACTAATCGGAATAAGGCCTACTGGCGATCTCACACACACAAAAAATGTTCTGAATTGAAATGTTACTGATAATGTACACGGCTTCTTTGTGGTGGACATATTTTCAACAATGTAATCAATTCATATGGGTGAACATGATTTATTCGGAGAGATGGATTGATTACTTGGTGTTTCATTTACGGGCTTGTATTACTTACATTTATTTTATTTCCGTAACGTGTCCCTATACCTACGTCTAGTACCAAGCAAATCCGCTAGTTAGGCGCCACTGGTCAAAATTACGCGGGGTTTGAATTTGGATGCCGGCAACTTATCAGACTTCTATGAATGGAAGACGTCTTCTGTTCATGGGCACAGAGGAATGCGGGCGGAAGGCGCGGGTCGGTTATCGCTCCAAAGTGGCCGACGACTGCGTGGTCTCAGATAACAGGAAAGTGTGTTCAGCTTGATATGACAATTCACACAATGAAGCAAGAACGCATTTTATTTATAGCTGCACTGCTAATTACGCTACAACTTCCATTCAAATTGCATTGTTATTACAAAAGTGTTCTTTAAATTAGAAAGTGCATTTTAATTTTTTTATCATTTCACGACAGAAAGTAGTTTTCTTGACTAGCGTAAGCGTCCCCCCCCCCCCCACCCCCTCGGTGTCAGTTATCTTATCGCTACAAAGTGGTCGGTCGAGTGCATGGTCTCGGATAACAGGGACCTTGTCTTCACCTCCCCTCCCTTTATCTCGCATTGAACATTATGAGTGTTTTGGTTTTGTTTTCTGTTGACTGAAATCATTACATAGTTTTTTCCGATCAAGTACTGTTTTTATTTTAAATAAAGCAATATGCTTGGGTCTGTACTCTTCGTTAGACTATTAGCTAGGTTGTAGCTTTGGAAAAATCCGTCCATCTCGTTTCTAATTTCCCCCACAACTGGCCAAACTTTGGTCTAATTATGGTTAAAAATATATTTTAATTCATATTTTTGTGAGTTTTTTTTATCGGAACGGAATTGTTTTGTTTTTTTATATCCACAGAGTAAAAATTTGAGAATGTTACTATTGTTAAACTGTGCACCTGCATTGGCGGTGAAACGCCCGCAAATGTGGGTCTGGTAAATGCTCTTCAGTTGGACTGTGTTTTTGTAGATTTGAAGCTCAATGAAAATTGAAAACACTCCTAGCTGTGCTCCTAGTGTGCTGTGTCTTACGAGGAACATCCGTACCAAAACAAAGTTGAGATTTGTCTTAGACCAATGTTGTGGCGTTCTAAATTACAGAGCAATGGGTACATGACGGGGGGGAGGGGGGTATAACGGGTTATGTACGTATGGCTTTTATGTTATAGACTTATAAGCCTACTGTGGTTTCTTTTGTGTTTAGTGATTTCTTGTAGATATTAATTTGTTTGCGTTGTGTTATTACGTTGTGTCTATAGGTTGCCTACTACACAGTTTACTTCATACCCGTATTCAATAACTAAAAATGTGAAAGTAATGAATTATTGGGAATCATTGTCGGTTGCATTTCACAATTGTACTTGGGTCCATGGATAACCACACGCACACCTTTTGGCGACGCTGTCACTAGTGAAGAATGCGTATTTTTTTATACCTAATCCCATGTTATAAATATATAGCTTCATTTAGCTACAAAACCAGTGTACTGTTTAATTGTATGTATATGGAGCAATCGTCATAAGATTTCCCCGACTGGGATCGAACCAGCGCACTCCGACATAACGTACCAATGCTCTGGCATAAGAGCTCATCTAATTGCTGAACGTAGCAATTTACACATTTATGGTTCTTGTGGCCCACGATTATTTCAGATCGTAAGATCATAATTAGACCGCCAAGCTGGCGTACACGGGTTCCATTCTAGTTCGGGGCAAATATCATTCATTACCCATTAGTCTCTTGTTACAATCGTACAGTGAATTAGAAGTAATTCAACGGCAACTTTGAACACTGTCCTGTATTATTTATCATCTAAGATTGTATAAAGCAATTCAGATTTCCACTTTGTTTTCTTTAGTCTTTAAACAAGTGTAGCTCGGTCAGTTTTTACAATAGAATCGAGATTCGAAATTTGGTATCCATAAAATAATGAAAATAAACACATACAATCACTATAAATATGAATATTCTGTTAATTCATCAGTCGATAAATTGTATTGGCGGTCATTTCTGGTGTGTTGATATGTCAGCCGTCGACCTACGAGTGTGATAAGATATGTTCTAAAATATGATCCGACGCAGTTGCAGAACGAAAGATAACAGCGGACTCGAGCAACCTTCAATCGAGTTGTGGAGAGGGTAACACATACACAAGCCTGATAAGACCAAGCCCGTCTATTATTTTGTTCCCATAAATCGCAATAAAAATTAGTATTTGATACAAATATAAGTGGATATACATTCGATAGATAGCCTACGAAGATTTCAGTCAGGATATTTTTTATATACATTATTACGTGTATTTGTTGAATCTACGCACTGCTGTTGCGTCAAACTTGAATGGATTATGCAAATATTACAGGTACATAGGAGTGAATTACCAATTATAAAAGGTTTTTATATTATTATTATTATTATTATTATTATTATTATTATTATTATTATTATTATTATTATTATTATTATTATTATTATTATTATTATTATTATTATTATTATTATTATTATATACAATATCTTTTATGCTGTATGTAACGTTGTACTTGTGAATGTCATTTGGCGTTGTAATAAATAAATAAAATCAATAAACATACCAATAACAAGTGATCACGAAACCATCTTACCACATATTGCTAATTAACCCATATTTAATATTAGTATGTGACATACAAACAACGAATTTTCGTCCTCGCATATAAATTATTAGGTCTGGTTGCTTATGCAGCTCCCCAAAACACATTCATGGATTCTCATCTCAGTAGGCCTACTAGTGATACGCGGTTGAGAGTCTGTCTCAAATGGTGTAAATTGATAATCTTTACAAACTACAAAGTGTATCGTAGATATCTTGTAGATTAGGCCGATATTAACACAAGTGAAATTTCGAAATAATTGTAAGCGTAGGTGCAGGCGAGCATCGTTGAGCTGCATTTCAGTATCGAACTATCCATGCGGTACGACCACATAATTATAGTGTAATTAGGTATGTGACAGGTGACAAGCTTTAATCTGTTCCAAAGTTGCATTTTGTCCTTCCCGCGAATGAATGGTCAACCTACTACCGAGTTCCAAACACTGCCACTCTAAGCGCTCCTTGTCGAACAAAATAATTCTTAAAATTTTAAAAACTAATTTAATTGATAGTTTGAGAACGGTGTAAGATATCTTAAAAATTTAAAAAGCATTCAAGTTCTAGAACCAAATGCAAGGTCTGACCGTCGATCTTTTGTTAATATCATATCATATTCACAAACAATAGGTAATTTAATTAAGTTTCATTAATTATTTTTTTCATTGAAGTTGAGTTTGAAAATTGAAAATATACCTGCGGTTAGACCTTACAATTTATGCGTTTTATGCAAAAACGTTTGAATTTCGTTGCTGGATTAATATTTGGTCTAAATATCGATCTAGAACTCAATTTTACAGATGTTAATTAAAAGAGCATTAACATTATGTAATTATAGACATTAGTAATCAATTTATAGATACAATTGAAGCTGATGATTTAAGCTTTCTAAAAAGTCCACGATCACTTTCATAGCTTTATTAGTTCCGAAGATATAGGTACTTTACTCCAATGTACGGCAAACTATGTTGCATTCCCCCTTACCCCTCTAGCGGGCCCTAGTGCTAGCGATATCCTAACCTAACACAAGTTTTTACTTAAATATCAATGAATGCAACAAAGATTAAACCGTTAAATAATAAGTTACAGCAAGTTTAAACACAAACATTGTAGTATCTACCGTCTATATGCAGGCAGAAGAACGGGTTTTCAGTGGAAAACATTGTAACAAAAGGACAAAAGGATGATTTGCTCGTTACTGAAATATTTTGCATTACACTTATTCTTATTTATAACACTCTTCTTTGTCGTTGTGTTTCTCCCTATGAATTATCGAGGTTATGGTTCGTCTGAACTAAATTAGAATTATAATCGTTTTAAATTGTTTATAACACGCTATATTTCGATCCAGTTAAGTGCGCAAGAAAACTCTTACCTATTAGAATATAATGCATTCTCGTGTATTCCCCTCAATTTGGTTCAGAGTCAGACCATACTGGGTTTCAACTCGACCTTACCCCTCGATGTGCCATATAGCTTGGTTAAGTGGTACCTATCTTTCCATATCAAGCCGTCTGTGCATTATTCGTTGTGATAGATAGCTTTATGAGAGGCAAGAGTCTGTCATTTGCATTTTTGAGTACTCTGCGTAGAAGGGTCGCAAAGCTTTCACAGATTCAGCTTTGACTCGGTTCGTTGCTTTGCATTTTCAGTCAATTAAGTGGAGATCTCTGCCCATTCGTCCAACAGGTTAAGTGATTTAAATTTGTCAACACAGGGTGATTCGAACATTGCCACAAAATCAAGGAAGAAGAAGATCGGCAATGCGTGTGTGGTTCTGATTCATTAGGCCTATAGTACAGTTGTTGGGGAGTCCCCGAGTATGCGCAATGTTAGCGACAATTACCGAAAGCTATTAGAGCGCTACCTAGCAATTAAGGCGAGGTTAGCAAACAGAGACGGAAGAAATACCTGTGTGTGGTAACCCGTGCCGTGCCACATGGGTTGACAGAGCCAGTTCGCGGGATTAAGACTTTCATGGCACAATAGAAGCAACTACACGCCCGGCGGGCCCATAAAGGTGTTCGTACGAAACGAAGTTGTTCAAATGTTTGGCATTAAAGGAAAATGGAGGGAAATGTTAATTTTATACACTCGAATAGTGTTATGAAACGCAACTTGGAAGTAGTTGTATTGTTCTAAGAATAATTCATTTACTCGCGATTTTAATAATTAATTAATGTATGTATGGTACAGTTAAAAAGTGTATTCTTTTTTTCAATGGCAGCAAAAACAGTATTTTTAACTAACGTGAAATACAGTAATATAAGGCAATATTCTTACTAAGAACAGTGTTTTTGCTAACGGAAAACGCATTCAAAATGTATTATGAAAAGTAATCACGACACAGGTATAAGGAACGTTCAATACTCTAATTTGTCCTCATACCTGACATTATTTGGAAAACATGAGATGGTACAATAACAATTGTGTTTTGTATGACTCATGAAGTGAGAATGGAACCCAGTGAAAAAAAATTCCGAGTTTCGCTCTGTACCTGTTTTGCCAAATTATTTCCAATTTTCCTCGTGCTGCTTTTCAAAGTTTCGTATCTTGTGTGCGCCTAAAACTGGTTGGCAATGTCCTTTTAAATTGTCCTCAATCGTACGAACAATCTTAAACGCAACTCGAATATGTATGCAGTGCACTAAAAATGTAACTTCTTACATAAACAGTAGACACGCAAGGAACTTGAAGTTACGCCCATGAAATAATACGCATTTATAGATCAACGAACGTGCTAGCAGTGGGTGGAGGCAAACTAAAATCCACACACACACACTCATAGAAGCCGCAGGCGGTCATTTGTTGGCTTCCAAAATCGACATGTGACGGTTTAGATCAAGAACTGTAATCATAGAAATTGCGAAGGTGTGCGCGGTAATGGTGTAACAGGTGTGACATCACGCCAAAATGTGCTTTACATATGAAAGCCCATTGAAGATAAGCGTTGATAATCTGAGAGAAAGACGATGATGAATACGTTGGCTTGGCTTAGCGGTGTCGACTGTCGACTGTCGACTGTCGGGCACGCCGAATCGAGCGAGCGGACCACCCGAAGAGTATAATCAATGGTCTTAGCGTCTCACCTGACCACCCACAACAGAGAACACGGTGATGGCTGACCTTCAAGGTACGTGCCCATACCAACCTCACAATAGGCGCTGATTGGGTCACTGGTTTTGATTGAGTCATTGTTGGTTTTAGATCGTTTTAAAAGAGTGAAAAAATTATGAGGGAACAAAAAATTACGACATTGGTCCTACCGAACTGTGAAGCCGGTAAAGAAGTGCTTCTGTTATTGAGGCTGAGAGTAGAGAGGTTGAAGTGTATGTCAAGCAATACTCTGGGAGGATGTGCGTAAGTGAAATGAAGTAAATGTACACACATATCGTAATACCATAATATTAATAATTTTCAATCGTTATAACGAGCGCCAATAAATAGATATTGAATAGAAAATAATCGATCAGTCGCAGTTTTTCGTAACCATTATCTGACCACTGCATGGCTGTATTTTGAAGTCGGATAAGTATACTCAATCAAGTAAGCTCAATCGAGCTCACTTAAGGCGTTTCCTTCAACGCATGTCGCAAGTCAGTAAATGGCAAGTTGGCAATCTATAGTTTAAAGTGTAAACAAATACATCGTAATAAAACGAACGTTGACAGGAACGGGCTAAATGAAAATCGATTGAAGATTTTTGTTCCATAAGCGATACAAATCGTTGTTATTGTACATATGGATTCATTGGATAGTTGCCGGATATCGATCTTTAATCGATAATCGATAACCGTTTGAGATCCTATATAAAAGTAATGCAGACAATTTGGTATACTATTATTAATTTTAGATATGGATTTAATAGCAAATATTGTCTTGTTATTCAGCAAATCCAACGTAAAGCTGCATGAGACGGTTATTCATCCAATTAGAAATTATAATTGCAATAATAACCAGACAAAAGCAACAGGTTTAAACCTCACTTAATTAAAACACTTTCAATTTCTTTTAACATAGCTGGATCACTTCCGTAGTCTAGATTTACAAACTCGTCGAGATAGTTATTTGCATGTACACATAAATAAATATATTTGAATGAAAACAGTTACAGACCAGCAATACACAAATAAAGTGTAATCAAGTTTAGGCCCGGATTGTTACGGAATGTTTTATGCATGTTATTCTTCATGAGGCAAACGTATCTTGTTCACGGATTCCTTCTTCCCAATTAACGACAAAGCTAAACATTCCTAATAGTATGATGATGCAAAGGTATGTTATAATGTGATTTCAATGCGATTTATGCACAATTGTTAGCTACAACATCTGCGGTTTACTAACACCAATGTGAAGGTGTTTCTGATCGCTTTGGGTACAATCGTTGGTGCGCAGTTTCATGGCCATATGATACCAAGGGACGTGGGCTAGAATTCTGCAGATATCATGGATGCTATTGCTCATTCAATGCCCACATTGATATTTTCGACTTGTAAACTATCTCAGGGTAGTGTAAGGGTCGATTTTGTCGATTTTGTGCAAACAAAATACATTTTTTATTTATTTGTATTATGTTTTTTATTCAGTTATATTATTGCATTCTTGTCATCTATAAATGATTTTACTCGACACCCCGAACAGTATTATTGCAATATTCATGATCTACAAACCACAATTTCTTGTCTCGTTGCTACCTGTTATTAGAGTCAACTTGAATAATGTGTGGACATGAACGTCACTGTAAATCATAATTGTCGACTCCTGGAAATTTCTACATTATTAGGTTAACTACTGTTATTATATAATTTCAGATTTTAATAGAAACAATTCAGCAATTACATTCGAATGTTTGATTGTACTTATATTCCCTGAAACAAGTTAATTGTTTCATAATAAGTTTGCTCTGATTGGAACTAAAACTAGTCGTTTTATTGAAATCAAACACTAATTAGTTTCAGTTCAGTCTGGTGTGAATGTGCAGTGGCTCTTGTGCGATGTTGTTGAAATAAATATAACACTATCAGGATATCACGCTGCGGCCCCAGGGACTAATTATTATGTACATACTTGCTTCGTTGTTACTTTCTCATATTCGTTTTATAAACATTTTTGTATAGCAATTTATTAATTTTCTATTTTTTTGTGAATCCATAAAAAAAACACGCACAGTGGGAGGGCTTTCTTCGTTTTTAAAAATATCCACACATGAACTTGTGGTAAGTGGACCTTGTATATAGGAAGGGTACCCTACAATGGGGAAAAATAAAACAATTTTACAAATTTTATGCAAGTATACACCCAATATTTTACAAATTTTATGCAAGTATACCCCCAATATTACGTTTTACATTTACATTCACGATCACGTAAAATGATTCACTCTAGCTTGACATATTGCAGGGGACATGTTTTGATAATAGTAGCAACGAGTCGAAGTAAATCAAACAACTTATAAATAACTCCAAGATTTTCGTGTAAGTTAGTGAGTCACCATGAAGTCGAACAGATGTTTGTATTACCCTTGCACGTAGTTGTCAATGATTGGTCAATATTGGCATATTTCAACGATTTTTTTACTGCAGCGCAATTGCCAATACGCCCATGAGAGAGCGCGTCTACAAATGAAACTGCGGTCACAGACACACACTACATACCACAACATAACAATATCGGAGAGGCATAATAACACCGCAACTTTTTTAAATCGGTTTCTAGAATGATTGAGTCTGTAGAGTTTGTTTGCCGATGTTTGTCTTGCACGAAGGATCCTTATTTGTTAGATTATTGCTGCTAGCGAAGGTGGATTGGCGGTTTCTATTTTGCTAATCTCATTAAAATATCCCGCGCTATATGTTGCTAGTAACAGATTATTTGCTTATCCCTCTTACGTGTAAATTACAATGAGAAATAGAATGCAAAATAAACACTCACGAATGATACAGATGAATCCGCTTGAGTAGGATGGAAACTTTGTTCACTTCGCTCGATCATAATTATGTGTTATTGAAGAATAACACATCGACGCTCCATGGATGTTACATATAGAGTCAGTTATTTTCAATATGTACTGGCGTGATTAAATATAACCTTTTTAAATTATCACTAACTTAATCATTAACATATCTTGGCGCTGTTTAATATTAACAATAATTATATACAGTCTATTGAATTAAAGCATCAATATAAATGTATTCATAAATGATAATATGTAATGTTTTTACACTATTTGACAAGTGAAAATTTTCAATTATTTATAGTTAGCTAAAAACATATTTGGTTTCACACTATTTAATTATCATAAAAGTTTTGTCACTTGTGCACTGAAACCCCTTAATATTATTATAAACTAAAACTTATTTATGTAATATTATAATTTTAAGAATAAAGTTCAATACAGCAAATAAGTTAATGAAAGTGTCTACAAATTTTGGAAGCTTAAAACTTATAAAACTTAAACGTAACAGCTCCTATAACTCGTAGTACTCGCAGAATTACTTTATCTAATATTATTTGTGATTGGGTTTCAAGTATTCTTTTTATTTCTTCGTCTGGTGCATTCAATAACCAAGTACATTAATTGTAATGTACGTACTGCTTGAACCATTTTTTAACGCCAATATTCGCACGGAAAACATGATGGTATTCGTATTATATAGAACTATTTCGTAGCGCTGCGCCTTTCAAGTAAACGAGAATTAGATCCAGAAATACGAACGTGTTTTGTGAAAGCATTTTTCAAATGTTGAAAGTTCAACAGTTCTAAAGTCCTGATGCCTGTGCTCACATGCAGTAAAGTCTAATGCCAGCCGTGTTTCACACCAATTCCTTCTTTTTATAGCGATCGAATCTTGAAGTGGTAAAATGACATGATAAGATATTGCCATTTCAATATCGGCAAACACGCGAGCGTCTCTCGACATAGTCTGATGGCCTCTTACACGCCGTTACAGCTCAAGTACAGGCGACGCCATATCATTATCTCCTTCCTTTACCGACGGTTGGGTTTCAGTTCTACTTCTCTCTCAATCTTCTCACCTCGTGTTGGTTCACAAACTCGGCTATAAAAAGGAACAAGTCGCCGTGTGTATACCCTACCTCCTTCATCGAAACATTATGTTTTCCATTTTCCCAAGTTTCCCTATCATTCTACATTTTCCATGTCGTTTATCATTTGCTATTGCTCATTTTTAGCTGGTTTTCAGAGTGGGCCCATCAGTGTTTTTGCACAATTTCGTCGTCTCTTTTCCATTTGTATTGGGTCTCAGTTTTTACGCCGTTCTAAAGCCTTGTCTTCTTTTCTTTCCTGATTTCTCCTAGCATGTGAAATGATTTAGATCGAGAGATATGTATAAACATCTCTTGAAGACGACTCTTTTCATCGTTACAACCTTTTTTATTTACATATTCCCTTTCAGACATGGGTGCGTGGTAAATTAAGAAACTTGATATTTTCTTTACTATTTGTTATTCAGAACGCGCCACGCAAATAAATTCGTGTATACAAAAGAGAGTAAATATGAACGAACACATCACGTGCGAGATTTAGGCTCCTGCCTTCAACATGTTGCTTACACATGTCTCTCCATATTAACATCTCTGTCCCCGTTATCAGCCATCTAACCTGCTGGAGACAAAGAATGTTGGTCTGGCCAGGAGGTCAAGTAGAGCCAGATTACACAGGGGCCACAGTTCTTCTTGTGCATACATAATATCGGTAGGAGGATGTTATACAAATATCATCCCCACAGGGATTCAAGTTTCTTGCATCTATCTTGCCGGTAGACACACCTCCACGTGGAATACGGGCAGATCTCCATCTCTGGTAGGAATGTCATAACTTATACGTGCGTTATTGGGCCGCGAAACTAAGACAACGGGAGAGAATAGTAACCGCGTCAAATTATCACATTCTAGACGGGTTTTCAAAAGTGGTACACAAATCGGAAAGTGAAAGGCCAGCACCCTGAGGTTTCGTTAGCACTGCAAACTGTATGGAAAATATTTTGTATTATAACCAGTAGACTAAAATTGTTTTGTTTATAAAATCCATTTAAAGTAACCAAAATAACAATCTTACTTATTGAAATTTAGAAATATATAACACGCAGTTTGTAATGTAAGGGAAATGAGGAAATCGGGCTAACCCCCACCCCCTAAAGTCTGAAATTTTACCTTATGTTGTCGAAGTAATGTTTTACGTACTACCCACACCATACACCTTCCCACAGAAACAGAATACAAGCATAATTAGTCTAAAGTAATATTCTCGGCTCGAATGAAGACGAGTTTGCTACATGTTCCGCCTAGGGCGTCTGCGAGACTGCGGCTCTACCCATCTTATTCAAACACACTTCAATGTCGATGCAAATCTCCCGACTCGATGTGTTATGTTAAAATTAAAATGTTTTTTTATAAATATAATGTTACAAAAAACGATGTTACATGCAAAATATCAAAGTTAAAATGTATTCTGTATTCGCGCGTCATACACAAAACAAGCAGGTTATAATAATTATTGTGGGCTGAAATTTAGTCTGACATTTTTTTTGTCGTTGTTTCAACCAAAACAGTTCTTTTAAGTTAGGCTCTTTTTGCAGAGAACCCCTCAATTAATAATCTATACCAGAGGCGTTTGCGATGAAAACGTTACGATTTACTTCGTTTTATATACGGGTTACGCCACATTTAATTCGATGTCAATTATTTTATAGTACATCGCGATGCGACGTCAAAGTTTTGTATTTCGATGTTTTTATTTTACGTCGATGAGCAACAATTTAATCAACTCGCCCGGCAAAGCGTCAGATCCAGGATGCGATATCTTTTTTGAGTATTCTATATTTATATGCATTCAGAACTTTGTATTACAATATAATATTAATTATCTCTCTAAGTGAATTACATATACCTTTATATTATACCTCGACAGAAGTCACTTGGCCTGTGAATACAGACCCATTTTTCGTGAATTTGTAAAGTAAGTATAATTAATACTTCCATACTTGTAGTCGTATAATGAATGATGTGAATTAACTCCGTAAGTACAGGCTAGCTATTTTCAGTCGATGTAAACTCATCGATGAAATGCCTCTCGCGTTGGCAATAATGGCTGAAGTCTCTTTCAAGTGGCGTATACAACGGAAGAGGAAAACTATTCAACCATTGCTAAACCATGGCTAAAAACATTTACATTTTTTTTTTTAAGAGGAAAAATACTCTCTTCGGCTAAAAACATTTTTTTTAAATCCAGCGTAATATCCTTGATCTATAACACTACTCCTAAGGTAAGTAACAATAAGGAGTACCCCTACCCCATTTTTACCCACACCTCAGCAAATGTTTTATATACTCAATCAGTTGTAGATTTCAGGCCCCACATTTCGTCCCCTACAATACTCTGAAGAAGGCGCGGTTGCGCAAATGAAACGCACTATAGCTGAAAATTATGCATTATGATAAAATTGTATCTTCTTGTCGAATTTTTGGGGTTTCATAGGCATGCAATTACTTTGAGGGAAGGGGGAGGTGCGACAAGTTGTGCTGGTAATGCCAACCGACAAAATATATGAAAATGGAAAAATTACAAATCATTATTTTATATCTGGAATAACAGCCTCAGAGGCAACTAAATGAATGGACATTTATATTCCAAACAAATATTCTATTCAATCAATGTGTCTCTCCACAAAGCATGACTGAGTGTAGTGATTTTGTCACTTCATCGAAACATCTTCTCACCTGAACTGTTTGAACGGGTTTGAAGCGTGAAAGTCCCTTCAATTTCTGGAATAATAAATACTTGTTTATGGCCGTGTCTCTTGTGGATTTTGAAATTTTAAGCTTTTAAATCAATAGCGTGTAATACAAATATTAAATAATAAATTATAGACATTACAATTACTATTACATTCAATCCATGTCGTGTTAAGGCCAATGCCAGCTATGATAAAATAGCCTGCAATAATGAATTGCAGTAAAATAAATTGAATCTGTATAACTTCATCACGCGAGACAAACTGCTATCCTACAACGATAATCATTTTTACCGCAAGATTATGCCTTTCAAGGCTCGATTGCGGTGCATACAATACTCTTTGAAGGTTCATTTTTATTTGTATAAAGGTTTCTTGCAAAATTCAAGAACAGCCTGTGCATTATAGAAATGATTGACACACGCCACACTTTAAAGTTAATTTAATTCATGTAATTCGTAATCATACTTCGCCCCAGTTGCTCCAACCAACGTATTAAACTACACTTAAATTGACTTAATTTTGCAAAAACCAAGATTATTGCTGCGAAATCTTGCCAAACATGAAATAACCTGCGTAACTATTACGTTTACTGTAAGAGGCGGCGCACTGAGTATATAAAGGGATGGGAATATCCCAGTTGGACCATTAGTAGCATCGTCTTCTACCATCGTCATCATAATCATCATCATCGTTACCATGAGAGTAAGTACAGACAAACGAACCACGTATACTACGTCAGTTTCTTTAGATTGGTGACTTGGTGATGTGCCAAGAAGAAGCCCGTGCTATACGGCATAGGGATGGTTAGTCTAGCCAAATCTTTGGTCTAGCTTTGCTGTGTCAAACTAAATTAGCAAACCGTGTTTGTTTCTGAGTGAGTGAAAACTTCTATTCGATTGGATTTGTGCGATTCGTGTTGCTGCTTTCTTATGGATATGCGTTGAGCCCGCGCAACATCAAATCAAACAGCTGAGGAGATTTTGAGAACATACCGTGACCACAGAAGATCTTTGTTTAAAACACGTTGAAGAACTGAGGGTTGTAGGATATATAATATCTTTGAAGCTAGGGGTTTCCTTTGTTTTGCATCGTGTTTGTTTGTTTTGTCAGTAATATACAATTAAAAAGAAGAACGCCATAGACAATTATTCGGTATACACCTTTAAGAATCTTTAGCAACTTAAATTTTCATAAACGTAGCTTAAAAACTAATGTTTTTCTATATTCACATCATTTTTTATCATTTACACTCAATCAAATGTGCCACATTTCAACAAAACGACATTTCCTCAATACTTCGTGTAATGTTTGCTTGTACAACTCATCTTTTAGCTATTAGTAGTTAATAATTAACGTTGTGAAGCCATGGAATCAACTTCTTTCCTATTGGTTTACTGATTCACAAATACAGTAGAAATATTAAATTTAAAGCTTAGTGAGCTGGGCAAAAAAGGTAGGTATATAAATAAGCTAACTGATATCATATTTACTATATGTTTAAAATTTAATAACCTCTATTGAACATGAAACTCGATACGAAGCCCTGCATAATAAGTTTTCATAGAGCTATGCCAATGTAATTAATTCTCATCGAACTCGTTGCATTGGCTCACTGACCTCATCAATCAGAACAAGTTATTTAGAGCCATAAAGTAAAGTAATTACACGTGTTTAGTGCAGGACGTATAAGCGCTTTTGACATTTAGTATCTCTTTAATGAAGGTATTGCGTGCTCTTTATCATAAACCCTTTTCATGACTTAATGACATGACTGCAATCCTTCATTACAGGAACACAATCTCTTCTGTTAGCCACTCTAACCCTGTTCATTATTCATCGGCGTTCTTTTGGAATTGTTTCTCATTTAGCAATTTGCTATTTTTTTTTAAATTTACTACATATATTATAATAGTCTGACTTGACAGAAAGTGATAATAAATACGTTGTGTTTCAGGTGTTGCTAGTTGTGATCTGCGCATGCGTGGGCGCTGTGTTAGGCGAGCCCGAGACAGGTGGTATCTATCTCCCAGTGCCGCCTCGTGACCCCGCCAGCCGGCGCTACCTACCAGCGGCGGCGTCCGACCCCTCGTCGCGCCGCTACCTACCGGTGGGACGTGGCGCACCCCGGACGAAGAGTCCGAGCCCACCGCCACGACGCCCGTTCGTCGGCCCCCCGGCGCCGTTCCCTTCAGACTTGATCCCAGAGGCCCAGTTCAGACCCAACCCCTTCCAGGCCCCCGAGGTGGCCCCCTACCAACCCAGCAGCGCTGAGGTGCCCCCCAACCAGCCACCGCACTCGTATCAACCCGACGATCAGGCTACGAGTCGCCGATACCTCCCAGCAGCCGCGGAGTCTGCATCCCGCCACCGAGGTCGCACCACATACCAGGCCCCGACCGGGGGCCCCGGATACGGGTCGGGGCGCCCCGGGTATGGATCAGAAAGCGAGCCGGCCAACTATGACTTTGAGTACAATGTCTTCGACGCGGAGTCTGGCAACGACTTCGGACAACGCGAGGGGCGTCGGGGGGACATGGTGACTGGCAAGTACCGAGTTGTCCTCCCCGACGGGCGTACACAGGTGGTGGAGTACGTCGCGGACATGGAGGGGTATCGGCCGGTGGTCAAGTACGAGGGTGCAGCCACTAATCGCGGAGGTTCCGAGGGGTACCGCTACAACAAGCCGGGGAGGGCGAACGAGGGGTATAGCTACAACCAGCCGGAAGGATATAGACAGCGAATATAGAAAAGACAAAGTGCCCAAAGACCACAATACCCCCACCCCCCCTTCACGGATGCGTTCGTAATTTGAAACTCAACACTAATCCTCTTGCAACTATTGAGTTTTAAGCAGAGTAAGATTAAATTGTTAATTGATGTATTCAATTACTCGTTTGAACTCTTGCTGCACGAACATCTTGTTTAGCTCTGAATAAGCTGCAGCTAAATATCGAATGAAAGGTTTCTGTGATCGTTGGTTGAATATTGGCTTCAAATTTCTCAAATGCTAAAATGAACGTAAAACAAAGTTATAATAGTTGAATCCTATATAATATGCTTTACGTAATACAAGAAAAAAATGTGTTGTTGCTTTAAATGTGTTGAATCTTAATAAACGAAACTCTATATATAAACCTGTGACTGGCAATGTGTTATTGATTCATTTTAATACCCCGTGTACATTTGGATTTAACATTAGATACATAGTTGTGTGCATAGTTTGGTGTTATTGGAGAGTGAATCTGTTGGCCTTCTAGTGTGTAGCTGGTACATAGTTGTGTGGATAGTTTGGTCACAGATAAGGGATTGTCTGTGGTTTGGTGTTATTGGAGAGTGAATCTGTTGGCCTTATAGTGACGAATTCAACTAGAACCCTCAGAGAAAAGTAAGTTTTTGTCAATACCAGTGATATTGGGTTCAACATTAACTCATATACGACAGTATGGCTTAAACCTTAAACTATAGAAGAGGATTTAGTTGGTTGTGGTATTCGAGTGATATCCTAACCACGGCCAATGCATGAGGAGCCAATGCAAGAAGGGTCACTTCTCGTTTCGATGTCAGCAGTAAATCAACTATTACGTCCATAATAATCATCGTTTAGTTGGAATTTATATACTTCACAAACAAATTTTATTAAAAACCTATAAAATTACGTGTATTTATTTAATGTATATTAGATAAACAGTATGAATTACAAAAACAACATATACAACATATAACGCAACAAAATGTACGGTTGTCGGGACATCGTACATGGTACCACGTCGATTGAAGTAACACGCGGGACCTTTTAATTTTATTCACTTGACGTTTCGACGCCAGCTGAGGATAATATACTCGTCTTATACAACACAGCAGCTGTAGTCAACTCTGGTTTCATTTGCAAACAGTTATCTTTTACAACGCACAATTAAAAAAAACGTGGTGATTAGGATGTGATAATGAACCTCTTCACATTTCGTTGTGTTGCAGATTGACTGCTGAACGGGCAACAACAACAGTAAGTTAAAATTATACTCACAAACTATAAGACAAAGTATTACCGCTTAAATATATAAATAAAATGTTATATAGAAATAGAAATATAGTACATATATAATTGTGTTCATACAGTTCTAAGTTCTTCTTTTAAGTATCAATTATTTTATTACTACGTAATGTTCTACTTTTCAATACCTTGTATTATGTGCATATTCTTCGACTAATAATAATATTAATTAAAGCATTACGATACTTTTTGCTTATTTCAGTTTATGCTCATAATGTGGATTAGAATATGAATATTTATGGTTTACTCCCAAGCCCTCCCCCATGAATTGTACATAGCATCGCCAAGTTGACGTTACCACCCTAACCATGTCTACTTGTACACTAAAACGAAGCACTTGACACGCTGAACTAACATAATATTAATATATGTGACAAGAATGCGCCAGGAGTGGATGAGGTACGAAGAATTTTGTCGCGTTAGCATAACAGTCTATTAGTGAGAAAATGGTATAAGCAAGGAATGTTGATATATCCCAGTGCTAAAACAATATTAAAACGTTAGCGTCATAATATGTGAAACACGTTTTATGAAATTACGTTGAGTTACATTATACTTAGGAAATAATTACAAATTCATTAAAGGACAACTTAATACAAGGGGCGTTATTTTGATCGAGCACTTCAGCATGCATCAGAACACACATGTATATTATCAAAGAAAATACCGTAGTAAAAGAAGTTATGCATAATCAATCAAACAAACAATCAGTTCTAGCAATAAGATTGGCTATTCGTCACGCATTAAAGAACTGTCTTAATGATGTAGTATTATTTTGTTTTTCACTTTTTTCTAACTTACCTTTAGATAAGATTTTCTTTTGCAAGAAGTACTTGACTACCATGTGCAAGTAGCCGATTAGGACGCAATGTACAAAGGGTGTTTGCTCGCATAGATTGTGTGATTAATCTTGTTGTAAAAGGGAATTCAAACGACAATATGAAAACACCAAAAGATAACTTTTTGAGAAAGCACGGATCAAAGAAGTGTTTGGACACACAAATCTTGTTCAAATTGTTTTTTTAATTTAATTTATAAGCTTTCAAATATTTTTTAAAAATACAGACGTTTTAGTGCCTTTGTATCCTTCAGTGGCAATCGTGAAAATGTCTTACTGATACGACGAATTCTTTCTGAAAGCAGAAAAACGGTACCATCCTTACGACTTGTTCTGTGGCGATTGAGTCGCGTCCATGCATTCACTACTATTTTGGCAAACATTTCTCACTTCATAAAAAATACTAACTTATCTTTTCGTACGCTGTTATTATTCATACTTAAACGTTTTAAATTACAAACTATTTCAATCTACCCAGCCCACATATGTTTTCTGCCGACACATTTGTCTATGATAAAACTATCTCAGTACAATTCAAGCCCTTGTTTGAATTACTTGAGTGTTACACGTTGTGCAATGAGTATGCAATTACGTATTGCACATTTGACTCCACACTACCTCCAAATTCGAATAACCCAAAAGTGATAGCACTTGTAATAAGTCGGGATTCAGAAGCGGTGCCAGCAAGTTAACGTTATTTAACACCAGAAAATGTCACCAAGTAAAAACGAACACCAAGAAACTGATAGCTTCGCGTGAATTGTGGGAGCGAATTATATGCGATTTTTGTTCATATCCTGCAGCATGCGTCCACAAAATGATATTGTATTGTATTTCATTGTAATTTCTTTTAAATCAGTATGGTAACTGAATACAATAGACATCAATAAATAAATGTTGTCTAAAAGCTAATTCTAAATCAAATCCTGACAACTACGTGTTTTTAATTTCTTTACAACAGCTATCTTACGCTTGAACAGTAATTATTTCCCCTTACAGAGGTTCAGTTGACGTTGCACAACTTTTGCCCAGTGTTTCATTGATGTATATATAGGTGATCACATCGTACATGAGTGTTCATCACTCATCAACATCGCTGAATGAATATGAAGCGCCAACCAATGAACATTGCCACTCAAAATAGCAACGAATCGATCGATTTTCATGTCCCACAATACAATTAAGACCGAAGTTTGTCGACGATATTAGAAGGGTAAATATTCCATAGTCGGTTACTAACGAGTACGCGAGCATCATCGATAAAACTGTGTAACTAACATAAACAGAGTGAAATGCACCGCGGGTGATACCAATCAGCCCTGAAGCCAAACCAGTGCCTCCCTCAGTACGTACGCTCGCGTTTTACCGCCACAAGTAATTACTTCCAATTACGTCGTAGGGAACCAGTAATCGAACACTGACCATTTGTGGCCGAAGCCATAGTCGGCCTAGCCACTAACGGCCTTTGTTCCATTTGGTTAGCTGGCCCG
This sequence comes from Isoperla grammatica, assembly GCA_945910005.1. NCBI lineage: Eukaryota > Metazoa > Arthropoda > Insecta > Plecoptera > Perlodidae > Isoperla > Isoperla grammatica. Next base: position 42,804,168 of record OX246737.1, on the reverse strand, counting down.
TCTCGTGGAACTAAAACCATCATAGCTTTCGTGTGGGGAAATAAAATCCTCTGTGTCGAGTTTTCACGAATTGAATTTAATTTCAACTTTGGTATTGTGTTTTGTTTGTTGTTCGGTTCCTCTCTGTTGGTGCCGATCAATCGTTGCGCCTTCCGTTTCTCGCCTCGCTGAGAAACGAACGTGGCGGTTTGACAGCGGCAACTTGGCAACGGTTTAAAGGACAAGTGCAGTTTAATATCTAGCTTCGCTGCAACATCTCATTCCTTGGCGGCAGGATTCATTCGTATCACATGCAAATGCCCCAAATCATGCAGGATATTGTACATTATTAAACACATTACTTATTCATTTTATTATTTCATTATTTCATTATTTCATATGTTTCATTATTTATTATTTTTATTATTCATTATTTATACAGTATTAAAACATGATTAAAGTAGGAGCAGTCATTGCTGGGTTGTATAATGCTTCATATATAATGCACTGTCAAGTTGACTGAATGTTGGTTTAATCACTGTCTACTGAATGAAATTAGTTTTCCAATGACTTTTTTGAAAATGTACTTGTAAATGTGTAACCGTTTTTGAATAATTATACTAATTTGCATTTCACTTTCAGTTAGAACTTGGAATTACTGTTTAATAATGCCTTTTGTAATGTAAAAAGTATCGAGCATTAACATTGTGGGAAACATACGTTATATATTTTTTTTAATCTAGTTACTGTCAAACGCTTACCGTGAATAACTTTGTGGCTTTCCTCAGCTACATAATGCAAATAAATACAAGTGAAAAGTAATTGAAATATTATTTGTGATATTAATGGTATTACTTTTCATTTTGAGTAATTGTAATTTAATTACCTCTTCAGAGTAATTTTTATAACACTGTTTATCGAGGACCCAAAACAGATTACGCTACGGTAAGACCAAGTAGAATAATTAGTTTAACTTATCCAATTCACAATCAATTTCACTCAGTAAAAGAATAAAGAAGACCGCAAGGAGCAAATAATTCAAACTACAATCAAGTTGTGCTAGATAAAAAGGTGTGTTTTATTCAAATAAAGAAGAAAGAAGACGATTCATCCGATTAATATTATTTAATAGGTATTTATAAAATTAACTAATGTAAAGGAAAATTAGTTTGAATATGAAATGGCCTACTAGGTACCCTTAGTACGAAGCTGTGCACAAGGATGAGTTTAACTCCAAAAGCATATTGTTCCACCTTTTTGGTTTTTTAACATGGCATTCTCGTAAGACCTTCTACGTGTAAAGTTTTGTAATTTGAAATAAATTTTAATTATTCCATGTTTCGGTACAGAAATAAAAAGCAGGTCATGGGAATGTACTCGGATCTTCTTGGTAACATTTAGAAAATACAATCACGTTTAATATCGCATTGCATATCTTGTTTTTGAAGCAAGACACAAGAACTTGGTCTCGAGGGGCGAGACGTGTCCTACTATTCTGACTTATCTAGACTAACGCTGTATTTTATATTACTAATGCAACTCTATCTAGAATACAAGCAAATCGCCTAATAATTTTTAGATACTTTATTCTTAAATTGTTTATTGTATTGAATCAATTTCCATTAATGCGGTGGATGCATATAGATATCGCCTACATAGGTTAGTCCCTATATTTGAGGAATTTGTTTTTCTTATGAAAAATAGCAGATACAAAACAATCTTAAAGCATCTTAATAGTAGGAATCTGTGCATCTGGGCCTTATCACAACTATGTGAGTAACCTCATCATTAAGAAACAACCAAGAACAGAGAAAACACTTGACTTGATTAATACTGTATCAACAATAAATTTTGTACATCATTTTCTAGAGTGTATTAGAATATTAATTTTCAAATATCTTTTATCTAATGTAGAAAATAGAGATATATGCAATAGTTACTACGTCACCTGTGACATGTACGTGGGATGTAGAGTCGTGCGTGCGTCACATCGTACAGTGTAGACGTGTGTAAGCGATGTTCACAGTTGCCCCCCCCCCCCCCCCCACCCCCACCACCACCGGTCGGCTCACATAATAACTCCGAGCTCTCGTACGCAACAGTCCGTCAGCAATGTGTCACCACCAGTCAACAATCTACGAGAACCACGCGACTGGAAACTTAGTCGAGTTTCCTTTCAAATATCGACGGCCAACCCGCTCAGTGGCGACACAAATTCTGTCAACTCTAGAGAGCGCTCAATACATCACACATGTACCACTTACTGGCTTTCTTTATGCGGGAGAATGGAGGATCCAGAAAGAAATAAAAAAAAACAAGATAAGAGAAATATATAAGATGTGGCTCAATTTCAAACTTAAACGTTTTTCTACAGCATATACTCTATCAAAAAATTAACCATGGATATCATTTATAAAATGTGTTGATCTTGTTTTGGCTTGAAGCACGTGGAATTTAATCTTCCTTTAGAAGTATAGCTTAAATTATGACTAATTAATCAAGCGGGAGCTTACAATATAAATCTAAATAATTTTTTAAAAATATGTGGGCACTATATTGTAATTTAATTAAGATCAACATTGAATAATAAAGACATAAAAAACTGAAAAGAATCATTTACACCAGTTCGTGGCAGAGTTGAGCAAGGAGCTTCACGTTCAAGGAACTTCACAGATGCACAATCGAGTCACAGATAATTTGTTACGTTACGCGGTGTCGAGTTAAGGCGCGTTCAGACAGAATGACTATGGACTAAGACTAACAATAGAGTGATTAAGCCTTGGGAAAACAACGTACTCGGAAACATCCATCCCCAAATATATTTCAACAATGCCAGCAATCGAAAATCAACTTTCTTAATCACTCGTTCTTAAACACTAATCACTATAAAAGTTTGTTAACGCTTATAGACATAAATCGTATACTTCAACCCTGTTAAACCTTAAATCGTTAGTCTTAAACACTAATCGTTAGTCTTAGTCATTTTGTGTGAACCCGCCTTTAAGTATAGAATTTTTTTAATGGTTGCTATGGAGTTTGTTTTTGCTATGAAAAATAGCATGTAATAACACAATTCCATAGCAACAAATCATGTACTTAACTTGACAGTCTTGACAGTTGATTGTGCATCTGCCCAACTTTTAAATGCAAGCTGTATTACAGATGTATTGATTTTGTATTATTCATTATAAGTAGATGTATTCCGAAACTAGAGCAATCATAGCTTAGGTTTAAATATATATATATATATATATATATATATATATATATATATATATATATATATATATATATATGTATGTTTTCTGTGCAACTCAAAACTCCAGATACACTTTGCAAGCCAGTTGATCGTTATTGTCTCATACACGGGTTTTATGCACCGTTGGTTTATGGAACGACGAATACATGGCCGAGACTTTTCCTCCGAGGGCTTTTCACAAAGAAGTCTATTCACTCGACTCAGACCACTCCGTTGTGTTTGATAACTCGATCCGAAAGACGTCCCTGCGTTTGATAAGTGCTGCCTGCATTGACCGTATGTTTTCTACTACTCGACGTTGACTTCAAAATAACGTACAAAAGGGAGCGAACGTTGGAGATCATTGCGGAAGACATACTGTCCGATATTGTCTTATATACAAGCAGACCGGCTTTGGCAAAAAAAACATATTGAAAGCCGTTGAATAATACGGTGTTTGAGTTACTCGATTATAAAGTAAGTGCTTATATATTTCACATATTATATAGGATTTTAAGCATATTGGTGGAAGCTTTATACATTTCATTATATGATACTTTGATGGTTTTATTTATTGTGTATTGTATTGTTAAGATACTCTTTGTTTTCACATATTGGAGGACATGTTACATTTATGAAGTTATCCATACGTTTAAAACAATTCAAGAAGAATATTGTATGATGATAAAGCCCTAAGTCGTCCTTTTACGAAATCTTGAACAGAGTGAAGTACCAGATTTTCCAATGCTAAGCACTTTACTGTCTTGGCTTCAATAATTTAGTTGAATTAATTCTATAATTTTTCTTCAAAATGTTATAATTACTAACATTGGTATTTGTATTTTCCTAAAAATGTATTGTAAAAAAGAATTGTTAACATTTAAGATTTCTTCTTTATTCAATTTTTTTATTTTATTTTTTTTCATTTAGCAGTGGCTGAATAGCGGCATGAACTTTACTTTGGATCAGAAACAATCTCCTATAGCCGCGCGTAGCCTCTCGACTATCGTCATCTAGGGGACTTAGAGGAAACTTGCGATAGAAGATCGCGAGGACCTATTACCACCACGGTATTCAAGCACCATAGGTCGATCAGCAATCCACCAATGGCGTCCATTGCTCAGCGCATGGAAGCAAGGAATCTATATTATTTACAAAACTCTCTGGACTAGCATCTATAAATGGTACTTCGTGATATTTCATCATTCGTGACCGTCAACATTAAATCTCTGTTGTCTATTTTTATACTGCAACAGCCGTGACGTAGATTACTTTAACAGTAGAAGATTACTTTTAGTTTTCTTCCAGCGGATACATTTTATGTATACAGATTGATCAATGGTTCGTGCAATGTCGTTTTACAACTTTTAAATTTAGACCAAAAATTACATAACTGTTTATGAACATTATATACATTAATTGATAGAAACACTGAGAGGTATCCAATCATAAATGAGTCAACTGTTAAGGAGAACCCACTACATAAAACTTGTTTCGTTTTTTTTAACAAGTCATCATCGAAAGAGCTTTAAAATGTAAGATGAAGATCACATGAAGATCTACGTGAAGATCAGACCAGCGATAAGTGTGACGAAAATCAACTCGCCTGCCGATAAAAAAGGAATATGTTACATTTCAGAGTTATAAGTCTCGTTGTTCAACACTTTTCCACGCATTAAACATGAACAAACTATTTAAAAAAAAGTAATGTCTTATGTTACATAACATATGGAAACATCCACTGTGTTGCTAAATGAAACAGGAGCAAAAGGAAATGGGTTACATTCACCTACATTTTTTATATCTTAAGCACGCTGCACAGTACTGACAAAGTGAATACTGATGTGAATATTGATTAGAACAATAAACTTGTGTAGGTTGGCAATGCAAAAAGAACATATTGTATTCTAGATTCCATTTGTAAAGTGTGTGGAATTTAAATGCTTCACGTGCGTGGAAGTGTAGTAGTCAAACCCTAGTTATTTTTACTCCTGTTAATGTTGTTTTAACCTTTACAAGCAACCCGAACCAAAGTATTGATAAAATAAACGCTTTGAAATAACAGAGAACAAATTGTTACCCTGAATTATAATGATAAAATACGCAAAAAAGGGTTATCCAGGTTTAAGTAAAGTGTGTGTGCAGTAAGCAATAGTATTCTACAATGAAGAAACGCAATTATGTTACAAGGTATTAGACTCTCCCCCCCCTCCCCCGGCCCCTTCTCCTCATACCCACCCAAGTGCATATTACACTTTATTAGCGAACTCTCAAATTCAAAACATTTCCAGAGCAAAGCCTATTGTATTATTCATTGTAAAAAATACGCTTGCTCAAAATGCTTTGGCAAAGGAAATTTAAAATTAAATTACAGTAAAGAGATTCGAGCTTAAGCAAAATGTTGTTCACAAACTCAAGGGAAAGAGTTAAATATTAATAACAAATTACATAATTAAATACGTAATACAAAACGGAGGTAACGTCTTCCTGTCTCTTCTTTACTGCGTTAATGTAAATCTCACAGTGTCTGTAGCCGGAGGTCGGCGTAGAAGATCATATCCACATTGCCGACGACGATTCTAGTTGTGTTACGTCTTTATTATTGCAATCCTGCTATTCGAGACCATGAGGGGTGATATATGAATATAAAGGACAATTACGAAGAACCCGTGAATATGCAGGGTTCAAACCCTCGTCCGGTCGTCCCTAGCTGTCACACACTTAGGACCTACACGACAACCACATGTCCACTGTCCACCCATCACGGACGGCTATCCACATTTTCAATAATTAACAGAAACAAGATACATTAATTGATAATAGGAAAATAAATTAAGAATAAGAATAAGAATGTCTTTATTTAGCTTTCGCTTTTAAATAGTACAACAAACATTATTAACATCAGTTATTTACATTTTTGATAACATTTTCTACATTTTTCCTGTCTTACCTCTTTAGGAAGGTTATTAAACAGTATGAGCCCTCCACATAGTAAGGTTTTATTGGTGCTGTTTTTTTTTCACTCTTTTAAAATTGAAACCATCATTGTTTCTTGTGTCATGCTTTTGGGTATCTTTCTTAATTCTATTATGTTATCAATGTAGCCAGGAAGAAAATTAACAATATTTTGTCGCAGAGTAAACCAGTTTAGTGCTTTATTCATATCTTTATTTCTGATATCTCTACTACATTTTAATTTTTAAGTTGATTTACATTTTGAGTTGATTTAACACGTGACTCGTAATAACAGAATACAAAACGTAATCCCAAAGTATTGAATGAATTATTCATCTCCTTTTGTGTTGTATTCCTGTTTTGTACCATGTCACAGTTATAAAACTATAATAAATAAACATTTTATTCATTTTCAATATCTTTGCCTTTGTAATACTATGTATAATCAATAATCAATATTAATCTGATTAATCTGAGTATGGGTAAGAGTGTCAATGGGGATGAAAAACAACATACTGCGTTTGCAAATTACGTTATCTATTTGGATTTGCAGAAATATCATACTCATTTTATATAGCTAGGGCCTACATAAAATTACATATAATTGAGTTGAAATAACATAAATGTGAGAGAAAAATAAACATACGCTCATACGGGCAAAGTGAGCACTTGAAAACCCAATTTTTAAACTCATATTTTATTCACCGCAGATTTCTTCCACACCGACATCCAAGGTGGGGCCACTCCACCACACCACCACTCGCTACCCCCTCTCCTTCTCTCTAGGATAGGCCTTCTCTACTTCCTGTCGAAATCTGGTAGCGTCAATAGCGAAGACTTCTCATTTCTTTGCATTTAATTCTACCAAACTCCAAGTGTTATTCTGAATAAAAAATATGATAATTTCATATTTTAGAACGAAGCTTTCGGAAAAAACAAGGCTTGAAATCAAAAGTACTTATTGTTTTATTGTTTCGTTAATAAGGGCATATAATATAAATTAAGTAAACGGGCTGTGAAACCTACATTAGTTAGTTTGTTTTGCACTTATGACGCAACGTAAAACAAACAAAAGATATAGGTTTTAAATTGATTTTCTCAGAGAATTGCAACAATAATAAGTATGTGTAAAATACAAGAACAGCGATAGTTAACACATTCAACAACAAAGTAGTAGCAAGACAGAAATAACAACAAACTGGAACTAAGTACAAATGTACAGTACTTCATTTCAAAAATTAAATATTATATGTTCCCGGTGAGTTTAGATAAAAAGCGATCAAAGATATCATAACATGCATTATTATATAATATTGTGAACCGTAAAAGCAGAATCAAATTTGCTTCTTTTTTTGTAAAAAAAATGAACAAGAAATCGTCATAAACGTACGCACAAAGTTCTCAAATGCAAAATGAAATTCTCTCTGTAAATACATGCTAGCTTTTTATGTTTTAAAATATTATTTAATCAAACACGGTGTTTAGCACGGAAACACAAACTATAAAATCGCCGGGCGGTAGACAATAGGATGAAGGGGGGAATGTGGGGAAAGCCGGGGAACATGTTAGGAAAGCCGCACTAACCTGTCAACACTCCATGGAGACGTTCCACGACGACCGGCTATGGTTCCACCACACTGGAAATGACAGCTGTTCACTTCTCCACGGTACGCAAGCAACTGTAGTGAGCGCTTGTTCAACAATAATATGTTTTGCTGATAACGCTCGTGACGTGAAATGTATGACGTATAAGAGTGCGGCAGAGGGATGGGATGGAGGGAAAATTCAAACAACACTAATACTAAACACACGGAATAAGCTGTTATTTGTTGTGGTCTTGATTATTTTATTGATGTTTTGGTTGGTGGGAAGTGAATAGGGCAATTCATTCCACTTCACCACGTGACAACAAACAAAGGACTTTTCCTCCCTCACTGTAACATCCTGCCGAAGATGTCAACGACAGTCGACAACTGATAACTGAACATCGACAAAAGAAGGTCGCCCAATAGAAGTCTTTGTTCCGTTTGAAGAAATACGTCTTACATCAAATGCTCGGTCGGTTACGATTGAGTTAATTTTACGTTGCGGCAGGCGTCATTTTACCACTCGACTTGCTGTAGTGACATTAGTGATGACAATATCTTGGCAGTACAATCTTCAACATACTTAGAAAGATGTGAACGGAGATGCAATCTCACGCTTTTATGAATATACAACATAACAACCAGAAAAAGAAAAACTATACTTTCTTTTCTATTGGTCGACAGTAAATACAATATTTAAAAGTTTACACACATACTGATACTTTAAATGATTTTCTGTACAGAAATGATTTTCAGTGATTTTCTGTGAGCACGATTTTCTTTGCAAATTGTGTTTGATACACGCGATTAATTTATGGGCATGACTGTACGAGTTTGTTCTTATGACTTAGTGATAAGGAAGGCTTAACAGTATTAAAAACAAATGTCGTGACAAAAGCCATTTAGTGTAACTTTGTTTTTGTCAAAGCACATTTAATATCGTACAAGATTTAAATTGACAACACAATTCAATTTTATGAGAGAGCTGGTAAAGTTTGACTTAATCAACGTAAATGGAAACAGTTACATCTATGAATGGTGCTTTGAAAACAGTCTAAGCAGAAACTAGTCTTCTTGGTCTGGACTTGTTATATAACGTGTAAGATAACCGTCTTGGTAGAAACCGAAGCTGTAAACTTGTCAGAAGTTAATATATATAGATAGTGACAAAATTAACTTTTCAAAGTTCCGTGTAACCGGTTACTGAAAATAGTTTTTCGTACTCAAATCTTCATAATACAGAAAGCAGTTTGAAAGTGATATTAAACAGTTTTCAACTTGGTGGATGTATGGATGTCTTTTATCTTCACCGATTATCTGGCATGTTCTTTAAAAGTACCAATTTTCTTAAAATAAATGTACTTGAACGGAGTAGTCGTATCGTCCTCCATACCATAAATAAGTCTGTATATTATAGTTGTCCCAAGACTACCTTACACATGCTTTCGACACAGGCGACTGGTTCGTAGCCAATCAGCGATCGGTATTGGCGCTGGTGTGTCTCGGGCGGTTCGCTGGTTGGCTACGACTGGCCCGGATGTGACGAAAGCAGGTGTAAAGTAATCTTGGGACAACTATACTTTGCTGCTGTTCGGAATGTTAACGTTTTCACAGCGTTATATTCTCAATCAGAGTGTGCACAAGCCTAATTAGTAGGGATGTGCGGGTACCCGAAAAACGGGTATTTTTTGGGTAACAAAATTTACCCGAGGTCGGGTCGGGCTGTAAATTATGCCCGAAAAAAACGGGTCGGGTAGCCTAGGCCTAGTACAACATAATTTCGAGGTTATGATTGGTCGAAATTGTGAATTTAAATATGAAGCTGCAAGACGAGGAAGCTTGGGAGGAACTGATATTTATATGAGGATGCCTTACCTTCTATCTTACTTTATTATTATTTCATGAATATAGTGTAGCCTAGGTGAATAACAATATTTCACCATGATTTCACGATGTATTTGACATTTGACCATGATCTAAACAAAGATGGCGACCATATGCCAGAACTCCCCACCGCCTTCTTGGCGGAAATAGCGTGAAATACGGCGGGAAATTCAAATTTTCAAATAATTAGAAAATTCGAATGTGTTGAAGTAGATTCAGATCGTAGATTCGTACACAACTACATTTTATGGAACGTATTTTCTATTGATTGATACATTTTTATTAATTATTACTAAAAACTTTACTTATAATATATTTGACTGATCTATACGTGTGTATTAATTTTAGCACTACCCGACCCGACCCGACCCGACCCGAGGTTTATTTCCATACCCGACCCGAACCCGACCCGAGTTAAAAAATCACTACCCGCACATCCCTACTAATTAGACACGCCCACTGTTCCAGGTAACCAACACAGGTCGTAAATTATCCCTAAGAGACCTGTTTGAATTATATAGTAGAAACTAGATAAGTAGAAAATTAAGTTGGTAACTTTGGTTAACTTTCGAACATACTGTTCGGGTAGTAGGGTTTCGCCAAGCGACGCGATGACGGAGTCTGATCGGTCGGCTACTTCGGAAAACACCCGATATCTCTTTCGTTGTGTACACTTGGCGAACCCTACCCAACTAAAGTATGTTGGACGGTAAGACGCGGTAGCCAAACTGCCTATGGCGTTGGGCCTCTACCCTATATTACTCACTCAAGGACTATACCGATATGTAGGAAACATTCATGCGACTGATGAGGTTACGAGATTGCTTTTAGTCGTAATAAATGCTCACATTATTAGAAAATCGACGTGGTGTAATGGATAGCTTGAATCAATGAAATCACAAAATTAATTAAGACCAAAGACATAAAAAAGAGGCGCAGTGACAATATTTTTGATCATGTACTTTATTGCAAGTAATGTTAAATTTAAATTAACTAATACATTGTGAAATTGAATAAATATAACACAACAAGTTGTCTTACGATAATAGCTTTAACGCAAGCCCAAGTTATAACACAAATTATTTTCACTGGTTTGGATAGAAACTCTGTATTGTGTATGTATAGGATTAGTATAATCTGCATGCTAGTTACGTCAGTATGTTTTTGTGTGTACAAATGGATACCCACTCTTCACTAACCATCATTTTACGAGAAACTGTCTTATCTCCTTAAATAATTAAGTAGATGTTCTACTATATTTCATATTTCATATTTACGTTAACGATAAAGTGTTCGCGAATAATTTTGACTCTTTAATTAAGTGAAATTGTGATATCATTTTGAAATGACGCGCAAACTCGTAACTAAATAATTGTGCCCGTACTACAAAGCACATTGAAGTTAATTAAGAAAGTATGTCTAACGCAAGGAGGGATGCAGACTGGAAATGGGATATTACCATTTAAGACGGTCTAAATTATCATTTTGACCAAGTCTAGTCCACAGCAAAGGCTGTTAAATTCGGCATATACGAGCAGTAATAATCTAATTCTAGTGCTCTGTATGCTTGGTCCAGCTTTGTACAACAAGGAGATGAAATTGCAAGAGGCCCGTCCGTATATAGTAGATGATAATAGACAGCCCGGCTGGTCCGATGGTAATTGGCATAAAAGAACCAGCTAATCCGTGCTGGTCTTGGAACAGGCACGAGGGGCGGCGTCGTGGCGTCTCCTGAGCGTCGTTGTCGCATCTCTCACATTAAAGACAAAACTCAAAGCGGCCTCTTGCATGGGAATAACCTCATTTCTATAACGAAGCCCACACTCGTTTTAAACCATGATAAAATCGAACACATAATAAATGAAACGATAACATGACAGAGATCTTAATTGAATTTGATTACTCCACCGATTTTAAAAAGCGGAAAATATAGGTTAATTCAGGATGAAACTACCATTACATTATTATAACGCTACAAGGGCCAGTTTCACCAAACTTTAATCTGGCTATTTTCTTCGCAGATCAAAAATGGCACCCGGTAGAAGCCACCACGCATTTTGTATGCAATGTTTGTTGAAACCATGGTAACCAATCCGACATTATAGTAAATCGGCCGATTAAAAGGTTTGGAGAATTCGGACCGTACGTCTTCATACTTTGGCAAGTAGCTTTAAATATGTACGGAACCGCAAACAAATGCCAGACATGTTGAATCACTAAAACTTGTCCCGTTCACAACAGGATGTTATGTTTTGTCTAAAAAATATACATTGTAATACATCATAAAACCAGTATCTGTTAGTTATGCACTAATGTCAAAGTCGTTAAAAAGTCGTTGCTTATAACTAATTTAAAATGCGTACTGGTATTGGAAGATGACATAAAACAAGACGAAACCATGGACTTTGTATAACTAAGTCCATTATGAAACTAATTTGATTATAAATTGGGTAATTATTAATTAATCGATATACACTTTTCAATAGAAAATCAAGTGATATTTTAGGGATTGCAATGACGTCAGAGCGACGGTTAGCGAGCGTGGTGAGATAATAGGCTGTGACGTTGTCTGCAGCCCTGGTGAAGTCACACGACCTACAGGACAGGGAAAGCGGCTGATATGACTTTAACACCCACTCATCGCCTATCGATGGTTTTTCTATTTAATGTCGTTTGTCAGAATTGAATAACATTAACACGGACGCAAAATTTGACCAAATAAATTAGTTTAAAAGTGAAAATAGTGTAGGATAAAATCTGTTGCTTTATATAGGTACGTTATGAGTGACGAAATAGTTATTGTGTATGGGGAAAAAGCTAGCAATACGATTGGCCTGAGCAGAATTTGGATGCAACTAGAAAGAAAATTGTTACAAACGTAGCAATAGTTACCAGCCGTGTCCCTGGAAATACGATCGTGCGATACCTACATAAGGAAACTGCGATCTGATTGTTCTCGAGGGGGTATGACGCTTTGGAGGCATCAATGATGATGATGATGATGATGATGATGATGATGATGATGATGATGATGATGATGATGATGATGATGATGATGATGTAGTATAACGCTTGAACCCTTCAACTCTCAAAGCTACTTTGACCCCCTTTTTACCTCAAACAACTTCACGAGAATTTGGATGTTTTTACGATATCTCGGAAGTGGATTTTTCCGAATTATTGTAAATAACCTAAGTCGAATAAATGTTTTTCTCTTGTATTACATTTGATATATATATATATTATTATAACAATTTATATTTTCTATGCACATTTTGGTTTTCAATTAGATCTATCTTAATTTTTATTTAATTTGAGTTCACATGTAAAAAGACAAAGGAGTCATATTTATCATGGTCACTGAAATTAATAGAATCACATTTTTTTATTTTCTTTCTTTTTTATAAAATATTGTTACTGAGATATTAATTTTCATAAGGATTTTCATAACAAATTCCTAGCTGTTAAATTTTATTCATTTTTTATTTCATGGCAATTCAACATTGACAAATGTCAAATCACGTAAGTCTTTACTTAAATTTTTTCGCTTGTTGAGCAGTCTACTCATGAACAGTCTACATGAGCATATTCCCATTACAATCCAAATTGCGACAATTACGATTTAGTTGCAAACCGCGCCATAAGATCCAAGTGCGCAAATAACTATTTCATAAATAAAATAAAAAAATAAATTTGTATTACGTCCACCCACTCAGTAACAAGAACTGATTTTCAGTTGGTGCGTTTCTATGACGGCTCCACAATCACCGTTTACGATTTCCGGATTACGACTGCGATCCCAATACCGACAATTGTGGGTAGGGTTTAACTGTTTCCCTTTAAATTTTGCTTTTTCCTCTTCTTCTTAGTTCCCAGTACAGTTGTAGATCTCTTTCTTATGATATTTCCATAAACGATCAGATTATTTTATTATACATCGTGGACGTCGCTTGAATTAAACGTTCTGAGAGTTGATAGTTTATCTGTGGATCTATGGATGAATAAGATCCGTATTATCGGGAGGGGGGTGGGGGCACCTTTCTCACTTACTGTGCATGAGTGAGTGAGAGGGGGGGGATCTCTATATGATAGATGCTTCTATAGTTCGTCGACGTATCTGGCGAGGTGGTGTCGTCATGGATTGTGTAATCATGGTGTAAGTGAATAGATGTGACAAATGTGACAAAAACCAAACTAAATCCTGGTGTATATCGCTCGTTCTTTGCATACGATATTGTAGTGATAAGCAGGTGTAGTCTAGCATATTCCAAGTAAGGCTGGTGCACTCCATGCAGAGAATGAACAACCAGCAGGTATAATACCGCCGTACCGGTATTTATAAAATTGATAATTTTGTGCCATTGTAAAGAGTGTCTGTCCTTTCCCTAGCGGAAATTCGGTAAACCTTTAAGTCGAGTTTTTTCAACGAGCCTCCGTCAGGGGATTTCTAACGTCATCGAGGACCTTTTCGAGAAGGCTGTGTGTGAGTTTGGCGCTACGAGGCGGCTGTGATTTTTTCATTCTGCTGTCACAAAGATCTGTCAAGTGGAAATATACAGATTAGTGACTACATCCATTTATTACACTCAATCAAACCTATTATAGTACCTTATACACAGATTGATGTGGACAACCCTGTAAGTGTAATATAGAGTACTAGAGACACTGACAACCCGGGGGGCTGTTGTGGACACCCCCGGCCAAGTCTCAAGCAAGTTGGAACAAGGACCTCTTCAGGGAAGGTAAATCTATAGATAAGATTGGGTCCTCACACTAAAATGGCCAAAAAATTAAAGACGATAAAAATTTCATTTTATTTGCTGTAATAATTGTAGTCAAAATGGTGTAGAAAGCAGTTTTAATATACAAATTCCGTATACAAGGATAGAAAATATCCTGGAAGCGTTCGAGATGGAAAAAGTCAAAAAATTAGTCGGCCATTACTCATAGATATTTGTGACGTTACGTAAGTGTTACCAACCCTCGAATACCACAACGTGGTGGCGCGCCTCGCGCAAATCTAACCCTTCCAATAACCTGTTACGTTGGTAGCCCTTCAGAACGTCGGGCGGCAGAGAAAGTAGGCTATCATGGCGACAATGCAAACACCACTGTTTTAGATTGCCCAAACACTGTTTTATATCGTCGAAAATGTAATTTTAAATGTTTTTATATTCATTTCAAACATTAATCTCTGTAGTGTGTGTTTCAAGTAATTTTCGGGACTGCAAATGTACGAAAAGCATGAGGACCCAAGCGAAAGAATTACCTACCGATGTACTCGACAGCCTAGTCGACGTTTGCCTTTTAGTCAGCTCTTACGACCGGCAGAGTTATCCTGACGTGAGGCCAGGACCACGAGATACCCCTGCTGACTGATGTGCTTGTTACAGTTGATGACGGCTACACCAACAATGACGTCACTATCAGACAGGCCTGCGTCGACGCCCAACAAGAAAGACTGTAGGAAGTATCTGGTGAGGACAAGGGGGTGGGGGTACACGTGAATCGCGGGCAGCCATCTTAGAGGCATCGAACTGACAGTGACAGTTCAACGCAGGACTCAATTATTAATAGTCTCATCTTCTTCTCTTATGCCCACATTGACTCATTTATGTTATCATGCGTCTCGCCAACCAATAGCGACAAGCCTCCTGCTCCTTCCTGTCCAGCCCTCCTGGCATTCCTTCGTTGTGCTCTTTCAGTATCGAGCAATGGAATAGGCCTAGATGTTGCCTGTCCTGTATGCCATTCCCACAGAGCTTGCATGTACTGCTCTCTGCCAACCCCATTCTATGCAGATGCTTTAATAGTTGTTTTACCGTAAACTCTTCCAAGCAAGTATTTTGGAGGTATTATCACTGTTCACTTGCTGAGCAATGTCACACATGACCCCTTCATCCTTCACGGCAGAAATCAATCTTGTTTCTAAGAACGTGTCATTTTAAGGTACCTAAACAAACTTGCTGATCGTCTTTAACATCATGCTACCTTAATATGGCAGTGAATGACCCCTAGGGCTGTATTGGAGTCTAGAGAATGATATAAACTAGTATTTGAATGTATTTGGGTGAGAAACTAGACGCAACACCAGTAGGCAGCTTTGCACGGCATTGTGGGTCTGGGGTGGAATCATTATAGGACGTCCATATATGACGTCACACGATTTTGGACCTAGCCAGTCCCCCTCACATCCCTCTTCTTGTTAAAGCTAGTCACACAATGTGTATTAAATGTTATGAATAATACGAACTTCCGGCCCAACTTCCACACACACCAACACAAAAAGAAAAAGTTGTGACGAGCAGAAAATGTAGTAATATTTGAAAAATATAATTTTTCCTGAAAGTTTCACTAGATAGGGTTAATAATTGGTGATGTATCGGTAAAATTTGTTCACCACCTATTGAAGTGAGACATCTATAATATCTAAAATTTTCCCCAATTTGATTTTGCAGACTTTATTTTTAGGGCGCGACAGCGGCCTTATAAGTTTGCACCAGATTTATGTATGTATGTATGTATGTATCCGTTCGCATTTCACGCGCGACAAGAAAGATGTATTTATTTGAAGTAGAAGATATTAACGAATATAAATGAAACTTGTCAATAATGATCTCAGTAGAATGACGTATGTGTTTTGTAAATCTCAATATTTTGAGCCGGGCGTAAGTACCACTAAGTGCAAGTTTTGTAAGACAACAAAATTTGTTACTTTGCACATCGCTACGGTTTTTTAAAAAATGTCTGCTATCAATTTTGCGTTATCATTATGAAACTCAAACTTGACCTGTAGTAATCCTTTGACTTTAGAATGGCGTAACATTTACATTTCTGACATTTGTATTTGAGACGCTACGTGTTACAGAAAATTCATTCAATTTTAAATTGTGTTTTTGGTTTTACACTTTATGGCCAATCTGAAGTAATGTTTATGCATTGTTACGAAAAATACGCATTCATGTTGTAAATCCAGTCGTATGTGATAGAAAAAAACAAAATAATACATAAAATATTATCCAGGGGTGACTAAACAGGTCAAGTTTTGGCCCGCATTTTGGGCTCGGCAAGATAAATGAATTTATTTCTGGTAGAAGATTGCAACCCATATTACTGATTTTTTGCATGGCATTTGTCACTAAAGGAATGTAATAGTATGTAAATTAGCAATGCTATTGGTTGAAGGATAGATGAATAATTCTAGTTTGAACGATCCTCAGCTCAGCCTCGCGCTATAAAGAACGACAAGTGGAATGCTCGTGTTTACGTGTGCGTGGACAAAATGTGGTATGACTGTTGTAGTACACTTACGCAAATGAGTCTTCCATTGTAAGATGCCCAATTACTATTATGGCAATGCAAAAACCGAGGATTTGTCCGGTGATACAAAAAGCAGTCTGGCCCAGATCGTATGTCGCCATGCTTCAAAGCCGGATTATATGTTAGTCACTCAACGATACTACCCTTGCAAAATGCATATGGCTGTTATTGAAATAAAACCGTGAAAGTTGTAATACGGAAAACTAAAACATGATATTAATATTACACAGAGCTGTATTTATTTGGTGTAGGCCTACACTGTAAAGTGTAGGCCTATATTACATACTAAGATTTTATTAAGTGTGTACAGTGTATCATTTTTTCTTTCTAATATTTGCGGTATGTACCCGATAGCGCAATTAGCAAGAGATTTGTATGTACGGCCGGAGTTAGAGCAGTTGCAACTTTGTAGTATACTTTCGTATGACACGACAGCGATTATCAAATTGGTTGTATTACTTTGAATATATTTATTCGTATGTATCACTGATTAATATTCGCAAGAAACCATGCACGTACCTCTCGTAACCAGAACATCAAACGACTTGATGATAGTAGAACCTTTATTAACATTATCGGTCTCTACAGCCAAAGCTCTTGCCATTCGACACAGAACAATAACAAAACATTTATTAAAAACAAAAATTGAAATTGAAGCAATTAACACTTAATGTATGTTTTAAAAAGCTAATAAGAAAGTGATGCCTAAAAATAGAAATAGATGAACGTAAAATGCATACAAAATATCTTCGGTGAAGCTTGCACTCAGCTTGAATAATTTTCGAAACGTCTCGAAAAACAAGGTTCTTGTTCACCTATCAACTATCATAAGACCTATTACTCTGATATCTGTAAGATTGTAATAGGTCGTATAGTAGGAAATAGTCGAGTTATAGGTATGCTTCTTCATACGGTCCACTTTCTCCGCTTGTTCCATGTGATCCTCAAACCGGACAGTTGGATATAAAATAAACCCTTCCGACTTCCCCCTGTATGTATTTAATTAATTGAAGTTAATTGATATGTTGTGTGACGAAACGTCAGTAAACTGTGGCTTCACTGTAAAAGCACGCTGCCAGCTTATTGGTTAATGGCATCATGTTTAGTGGCAAGTGAATTATGAGGGTCTGTTTCATATCGGGGTCAGACACAGGAGGCGAAGAGGGAGGGGGAATCTTACCATGTGTTTATACAAAAAACGGAACATGCACCTAAATTATCGTATAGCTCGCAGTTTTGACTGTGTCGCCGTGATAGAATTCATTTTGCCTATCTGGACACTGTTCGTCACTATGTTCTAATGCCACAACAGTATGTAGAAACTTTATGAGATTATAAATTTCAGCCCTTACATGACATGCATAAAGAAATTAATATATTCATATAGTAGAAATAGCATTCATTCTCCTTTTTGCAAGTCCAATTTACAGGTAAAAAATCATAATCCTAATGATGTCGGGATTGTTTTATGGGAGTTGTGTCTCAGGATTCTAATTATTTTATTTTTAATATTATTGGTTCACCAATAATAATTATTATTTTCATAATTTTGGTATGTAGTACGTGTCTTGCCCAAAAGTCAAAGGGCTGCATAGCTATTGAGCGAAAATTTAAGTGCGCGAAAGTTCTAGTTAGCGAAATTCGCGCACCCGATCATTCGCGCAATAGAACTTTCGCTCACTAGAGTATTCGCGCATTAGAAGATTCGCTAACTAGATATTTCGCGCACTAGACTTTTCGCGCACTTAAGGTTTCGCTTACTGGAAATTTCGCGCAATAGGCTATTCGCGCACTAGAGTTTTCGCGGACTAGAGTTTTCGCGCAACAGATTTTTCGCGCATTAAGGTGTTCGCGGACTAGACTCTTCGCGCACCTAAGGTTTCGCTTACTAGAAATTTCGCGCAATAGGCTATTCGCGCACTAGAGTTTTCGCGGACTAGAGTTTTCGCGCAATAGAACTTTCGCGCATTAGAGTTTTCTTTGCATTAAGGCGCAGCAGGATATCTGCGGTCAGGTATACTGTGTATATTGTCGGACCTGAAAACGTTCGACTCAGACCGCCTGCCAAGAATATTGATGTGCCGTTCTTGCGCTTAACCTACCGTGCCGCCAAGGGTCACCCCCCCTTCCCCCCCCTCACCATCGCCCCGTCATCATCACCGATTGCGAGCGGTTGCTTGTTAATGTTACCTGTTTGCGTATATATATCACGTATTATACATCGTGTATTCCAGGTTCTTATTGCTTCACGAATTATTAATGGTAATAAATCAAGATAAACGACACATACAAAAACTCTAGTTATAACAAATTTGCGCTTACGTCCATTTCGGTATAATACACAGCGCAGACAGCATATTTTTGTTATGAATATGTAAGGTATCGGTAAGTGATTTGATTATTTCGATTATGTACTTAATAACACAAGAAGAGCAACCTTTAATTTACCACGCGCACATTACTTGGAGTTAAAATATTCAGATAATATTACTATGCTTTTTCATGGTAAATCAAATGCATGTAAAATGAACCAAAGCCAACGATAGGCGGTCATTGACGGCTTGTCGTTAGAGTAGTAAACCGCGGTTCTGGCATTCAGATTTGAATCCTGTGTAGCGCATGTTAACCATGACATGAATGCTTCTTCATAAATTAAGCACTCACTCATCGTCGCGATTTTCACTGGTGGTAAAAAAAAAAAAAAATGTAAGAAGACCCGAAATATCGTCACCTTCCAAATTTGTCCAAGGTTTAAATGAGGGTTGGTCTTGTACTTTACAAATTAATATTATATATTAAAAATGGTTAGTGGTTGGTATATAAAAAATGGTTGTGATCATATGTTTATTTAATTATATTAAAATGTAATAATTTAATTAAACGACGGGATTTCAGGGGAGGCTAAGGGGGAATTGACTCAGCTGAAGCCCCCAAGCCCCTTCCCCACTATACACGGCATTAGTCTTGGCGAATTATCAATAAACAAATGTTAATACGTATTTAAAAGGGAATTTTCCTCTTTTTTTAATTTTCATCTTCTACTAAATTAGTTGACAACTTCGTAAATATGAACACATTAAATGTATTTACTTAAATAAAAATACAAATTTTGTATTTTTATTTAATTAAATTATATCAATCATCCAATTAATCTGAAGTGTTCTACTCCTTTTTTACAAGTGATGAAACACATGACATTTCTTCAAGGTAGATTACCAATAAGATAAAATTTAACAAACACAACTTGCTTATATGATTATTGTATTCGAGGATATTACGAATCGAGAGTATATACAAAGAGAATATATTAATTTTTACTTTAAAATATAATTACAAAACGTAAAACATTTTTGCGGTATATGCAGTCCACTGTTCGATGTGTCAACAATACAACAACAAATTAATCAATTTAATAGAAGTTAGTTTATGTCGTCCCGGTAGCTCAAGTGGGAAGAGCAATGGCGTGCAATGCCGCAGATCTGTGTTCGATGTCAAGTCAGGGCATACTTATATTAGAATTGCTATATCCGTAGATTATCCATAAAACTGAAGTTGGCTATAAACAAACATGTCATAATTTGTATGTACACCATACGTAAAGTAAATCGTGGATAGTAACAGTCACCTTCTGCTTGTTAATAGTAATATCAAAATACTACAATTTTGTTGTGATTCTCAATTCTCAAGTAATTCTCAAGAGAATATTGTAACGAAAACGACGCATGTCACACTATTTCGTTGTGTGTAATGAACGTAAAGGTAAGACAGTGCATGCAACGGGAGTGTACGTATCCATATGGGTATGGGTAGGTTTTATGTCAGAACGCAAATAACAACCACTTCTTCTTGGCACAATAATTTAAAGTTATTTTATCTAGTTGTCTATACGTTGGACGAACTGGAGTTCTATTATGGATTATATTCACTTTCGAGCACGTTATTGTAAGTTTATTATTCACATTTCAGCCTACAATCAGGGGTTATGGTTTAAATAACAAGCCAGCGTTTGGCGTGACGCGTGATTCTATTAAACCGCGGTTGTTGCTTTCCAAGTTCGAATCCTGGCTTGGGTATGGATGCCATGTGGCGTTTTTTCATATTTGTAATTACCCAAGCACCGTCTCGATTACCCTCGTGGCCAAAATATGAGCGTAAAGCCCAAATATCACTTGAACAAAATAAAATGCAACAACATATTTCATAAGTCCATTGTCTTCACTTAACGTGAGCATATATAATGAATTTAATATTTACACATTGCTATCTCATATATTTTATTGATTAAGTAAAACATAATCATGGTCGTCACGATGAGGCTGAAGCGAACATTGTCATCCCCATATACACCCCAACTGAAGAAGACGCCTGCATCCACACAACTAGCAATGCTCCGCTGTGTAGCGTATCGCCTACCATCCAGGGGTTACATCCGCCATTTACGAATAAATGCATTATTTTCACACAGTAGCGTAGTGCAGAATATGAGGAGCCCATGCGACATATAAAAAATTACCTACCAGTATTGAATAATTTATAACGTGCTTTAGTGGCTGTGAGTGTATCGAAAACGGAAACTAAGTTCAATCATCGTGTTCTCTCTCCCTCGGTACTGAATTTGAAACTATCAAATCAACTTGAAACTCAGTTATCCATGTTCTGTTTAGTGTCTGATTCCAAAATATTTCTAGGATAATTTGTCATCAATAGGGCATGCCTTTATCGTTTAAACTTTACTTAATAGTAGAAGTAATTTAATTTTCCATCATTACCGCACGCAGGATTTAATTCAGAGGGGGGTAGGGGTGTCAGGCGAATTGGTATTTACTACACTAAAGAAAAGGGATTGGATAATTTAGTAAAATTACCTTAGATTGAGGCAGTAAAATGCCTTTACAGTAATAAGATTTGCATTTAGAATAATTACTGTATGCTAGAACTGATACCATTATGCTTTAAAATAATGCTGAATGTTCACGAGTTTAGTTGGTTCGTTTGGAGGGGGGGCGGGGGTGGAGCCTTCCTCTACGCCAGTTGTTTCACATGTCAATTTTATTTGAATACATTCTGTTATCTGAACGGATTGACGTCCAAATATAACCACCGTTGTTCGATCGTATGAAGCGTGAAAAACTAAAAGAAGTTCAGTCATTTGATATGAATTTGTTGTGCTGATATGCCGTGAATGTAGGCCTATTGCCAAAGTCAAGCCCTGGATGCCACACTATATCCACCAAACATATAAATATAGTCAAACACATAATGCCATTCCTGTCCTTTTGAATTTAATTATACCATCATCTTTCTGTTTTTTAAATGTTTATAATAATAATGTAATAATTTTTAGTAGGAAACCGCCCAGAGACAACTTGCCCATATTCAGGTTACTAACAATTTATTGTGGTATTGGATGCGTGGGGAGGGTTGTCCAAGGGCTGTTAGTATGACTCAAACCCGACATTGTCTTTATGACGGAGAAAAACCTCGGAAAAACTCCTTGAAAGACTTTGTCAGGATAGCCGGTGGTGGTTATCGAACCAGCGTCCTCCCGTGTCAGAACCTCGCGAACTGAAGAAGACGCCTGCATCCACACAACTAGCAATGCTCCGGTGTGTAGCGTATCGCCTACCATCCAGGGTGGCCTGCACTAGTCAGGCGATGTTTTTGGAACGTAGTGGTTGGGACCGGTTTCGCGGACTAGAGCTTTCGCGGACTAGAGGTTTCGCGGACTAGAGTTTTCGCTTATTAGGCTATTCGCGTATTAGAACATTCGCTCAATAGACTATTCGCTAGTTTAATTCTTCGCTCGGTATATTTTTCGCGCAGTAGACTATTCGCGGACTAGAGTTTTCGCTGACTAGAGTTTTCGCGCATTAGATCATTCGCGCACTAAAGTATTCGCGGACTAGAAGATTCGCGCATTTAATTATTCGCTCAATATATTTTTCGCGGACTAGAGTTTTCGCGGACTAGAGTTTTCGCGGTCTAGAGTTTTCGCGGATTAGAGCATTCGCGCATTAGACTATTCGCGGACTAGAGTTTTCGCGCACTAGAGCTTTCGCGCAATAGACGATTCGCGTACTTAAATTTTCGCTCAATAGATATGTTCCCAGTCAAAGTATCAAAGCATTACGTTTTACTGAATTCAAATTGTTTTATCGCACTTAGAACAATATCTACGAAATCTGTTATATTTATTGTTTCATGAAGTTTATGATCATTGTGCAATATGATATGTATTGTATGATTTTTTTGATGCACTCGTTAGGCCTACCGATTTCTATGTTTCCTGGTATATCGTTTACGGATTATTGCCATGTCCTAATTTCCCCCATTTGTGTGGAATTTCTTGTGCTGTGAAAACAGATGCCTTGTGGTCCGCGTAATGGTTTGGTCATGCTATAATCGGTGGGGCTGACTGTAAGGATCAAATTTCATCTGGAAAGTGTCACAGAATTTGTGCCTGGCCGTGGCCGTTATGGTTTCCGATATTTATGTGGCGTGAGGGGGGTTGTTTCTTAAAATCAGTATGAGAACAAAATCCGTCCACATATGCAGTAGTCTTCACAGCGAGTGCATGGGTGCGTGTTGACTTGTCCATGTGATTTGTATAATCGACGATCTATGAGTGTGCTATCAACATTAATGAAGTGATTATTGGATATTGCGTTTAAGGTGTTCACTTCACCCTTGTGTGTGTTATATTTATTTGTCTTTGTTTGTGCACGTTGTATGAACACATGTGTAGGCCGTGTGATCGTACTTGTGCGACGCTACGTGTTACAGAAAATTCATACAATTTTAGAGTGTGTTTTTGGTTTTACACTTTATGGCCAATCTGAAGTAATGTTTATGCATTGTTACGAAAAATACACATTCATATTGTAAATCCAGTCGTGTGTGATAGAAAAAACTAAATAATACGTACAATTATTATTCAGGGGTGACTAAACGGGGTTTAAAAAAAATTGTTTTTTTTTTTATCGCGATAGCGGTCGAACGAAAAGTCCGATCAATTTGAAATTTGGACCATCTACAAGCCTCGATGTGGATTTAACGTCATTAATTTTGTGGACAAATCTGTTGAAAAGTTACAAAGTTACAATTTAATTATTACAAAGTTATTCCCAAACACAATGGCGGCAAAATGTGAGATAGCCATTTTTTAGTAAATTTCTAGCCGGTCACGAATATACAAATTTCAACGCGATCCGATGAGAATTGTAGGTACAAATTACAATTTTGTGTTGCTGAATTGTAGTGAAGTAACTATGACAACGAAACATCCAAGCTATAATTTATATGGACAATCGATCTTTTATTGAACAATGGCAGGAAGTGTAATAACTATAACAGTAAAAACTCAAATCTTTCCACATTTTTGTCACTTTCATTGAACAATGACGATGGCTTTGAGAACTTTTTGCCAGAAAGTTCGTGGACATATGGACGCGCTCGTTTATCAACGCGTCAAACAGAGCGTTTTTCTAGTGTGAGTAGTCCATAAGTGCAGTATGTAGTTGAGACAGGGACTTACAAAGCCTGTCTGGAGGACTGGAGTTATAAGTAGTTCGGTAAATGAAATGGTGTACAATTCAATTTTATCCTTACATTTTGTCAATATGCGTAAACATTTATAATGATTATCTTATCACACATTTTAGTTTTTATTATTGGTTAAATGGCAATTTAAAATCATAGCAGAAGACCGTTTTAATATTTTAAAATATGATTCATTTTTAAGAAATGATGGGTCCTATTTACGTTTGGGGAAAACGAGCTTCTATTGTTATATACGTTCCAATTCCATTATATATATTTTTTTTTAATTGATCGCGCCCTACAGTAAATGGCATAAGTCCATTTACAGATAAAATCATAATCCTAATGTTGTCGATATAGTGTTGTAAGAGTTGTGTATCACGATTTTAATTAATGTAATCGAATCATCGTATCAGCAGATTATTTTTAATCTCGTGGATGTTCTTTTAGAGCTAATATTACATCACCCTGGTATCTCGGAGGGCGAAATGTGTTTCTTTCAACTATTAATTTTTTAAAATATTTATTTACTTCACGTCGTTTTATAAATTATAACAAGTGACACTGTCAGTATTTGATTAGTTTGTAACATATGCCCCGGAAATGACTGGCGAGGGAACAAGGTCGCGCCAGCGACCTTGTTATATTTTCAGTTTGTCGTTCCACTTAAAAAATGAATAGTGTAAACACTTAATATTACGAGATTATGTTGTGCGCTGCTACGCTTCCTAGTACTACACAGTACACATACAATGATTCGACGCCCCCTCCTCTCTCACCAAAAGCTTGATGCAATTTTTTAATTTTTTTTTTCTCTTGATAGAAGGGAAATGCAATATCATTCTCCTTGTTGCAGCCTCCAAAGTCCGACAGCAGGGAGGCTGTGAAAGTGATGGTGAGATGTCGACCAATGAGTGCGAAGGAGACAGAGAACCAGTACACGAAGTAGGGGGTGTTTATTTCATTTCACATATAAGCCTTCCATATAATATATACTAGTCCCAACGTAAGTATTCACATATCAGCCTTCCATATAATATATACTAGTCCCAACGTAAGTATTCACATATCAGCCTTCCATATAATATATACTAGTCCCAACGTAAGTATTCACATATCAGCCTTCCAATTCCATATAATATATACTAGTCCCAACGTAAGTATTCACATATCAGCCTTCCATATAATATATACTAGTCCCAACGTAAGTATTCACATATCAGTCTTCCAATTCCATATAATATATACTAGTCCCAACGTAAGTATTCACATATCAGCCTTCCATATAATATATACTAGTCCCAACGTAAGTATTCACATATCAGCCTTCCAATTCCATATAATATATACTAGTCCCAACGTAAGTATTCACATATCAGCCTTCCATATAATATATACTAGTCCCAACGTAAGTATTCACATATCAGCCTTCCAATTCCATATAATATATACTAGTCCCAACGTAAGTATTCACATATCAGCCTTCCATATCATATATACTAGTCCCAACGTAAGTATTCACATATCAGCCTTCCATATCATATATACTAGTCCCAACGTAAGTATTCACATATTGACCTCAGATCCGTATCTATACAGCACCTTTCATGCACGCTAGTGCAACGAAACTCAACAGATTCCTGGCGTTCAGATTCCTGGCGTGTACAAACGTCACTAGTGACGCTCGCTATGTTAGGAATTTCCAGGTATCAAATAAACGTCCGTAAATTATTCCTAATGGACCCGTTTCAATTGGCTGGTATAGGAACTAGAGAAGTAGAACATTTGTTGGTACCACGTGACTCGGTAAGTCGTAAGCATGAGAATACTTAGGTTGGGCCAACTTGGCTTACCAAATGACAAACATAATGAAATTGCAATATTTGAAACTTTTTTAATAGGTACTGCTTTCAGTTCTTATGAAACTAAGGTCCAGTTTATAATGGGCTTATTCGTCAAATAGCTTGTTTTCTCCATGGAAACGACCAAACAAAACTCTTGAAATCTTCCAAATAGCTTATTTGTTACAAATAACTTTCTTTCTAGGAGATTGTAAAACCTCTTATTTATTTTTACGCATCGTTCTTGATAATACTGAAACACTTTTGATTGTGAACGATTTTAACAGTTTACACTCTCATTTCCCCATAAAGTTCCCGTGTGTTCTACACTGTAAGCTGGATTAACCCCACCCACATGACCAACGGGCTCTGGTTGTCTTTGTACGCAGGGTTGTCGAGTGCGACCCATCGAAGAGAACGATTGTAATAACTAACCCCAAGAGCACCGGCAACGAAGAACAGGTGAAGATGTTTACCTTTGACGCGGTGTTTGACGAAACGTAAGTACTTTCTTCTCATACTTTCTTTTCTTCTTCCACTAACACATTTCTCGTCTTGACCCGGGGATTAACTTTTCCCAGGTGACTCTGTCAATCGTAAGAGGCGACAAAATGAGGTTCTTCCCATTCCTATTCCTTCCTCTTCTTGACTCTTCTTTTATTTTAAATCTTCCTACTTGTCTCTTTCCTCAGGTTCTTTCCAGATATATTAAGTTTAGTTTTCATAAAAAAATACAAACAACTTTTTCTGTTCACTAACATACACATCCTTAATTAAGACACCATTTAATATGCTACGCGTATATTGTGGAATATCTGTTGCATGTATTCCACTAATATTTACCCCTTTCACTTTCCCTAAAATTATATTCTTGAGTATTTTCTCATTAAACCAACCCATATATAATATGTATCTCATCACCTTGCTCTATAAAGTACTACGTTATTAGCACTTAGTTATTATATTTATATTTTGTATTTCTTATTTTTATTTTAATCTTAAATTTACGACAAAGTAAGGAAGAATGAGGGAATGCGAGGACTGGAACGTAGTTGAGGGGGAAGAGTGGTGGCAGGATAGAAGAAGATGGAGAGGCTTATCTTCAATGCCGACCTAACGCAGAGTTGGACGTGGCAACAGATGATGATGATGATGAATCTTCAATTTTAAAATTTTGTTTTCAACGTCACTCCACGCACCATGTCGACTGTGACCGAGTGTACCGTGTGTCGCCAGGTCCAGCCAAGTGGAAGTGTACCGACATGTGGAGCCGCTCGTCACCTCGGTGCTGGAAGGATTCAACGGGACCATCTTCGCGTACGGACAGACGGGCACCGGCAAGACCTACACCATGGAAGGTGAGGCACTTATAGGTTAGGGATGACTAACGAATAGTATGCGGCGTGCCAGAAGTGGCAGTGGCACACAAACTATTTCCGTCTTGCTCGCAGAAATGTGAATTGACCACACAAGTCGATTTCCGCATAATTTTGATAATAACTATTGAAAAAAGTGTCGGTTGGGATTTTACCCAGATAATGTTGAAGAAAATTTACCACCAAGCGGATAACTGGGACATTTCAAACAAAAAAATCATCATCATATTCTGCTCCAGCTGTAGAGACAACCAGTAGCTAGGATCACGGGTAACACTGCTGATTTTAAAAAGGTTTTCTCTTCAGCTTTCACGGAAGCACCAGCTTGTAATCGGTGTCCTTCTACCTGTCCATATTCCTCCAAACACCCTCCTGTCTGGGCCAAGAGTGACTACCTGTCCTAATCTTCCACTTGTCACCAAATTATAGCTTCTTCTTCTCTTATGCCCATATCAACACATTCATGTCTTTGTCTCGATTACCAATAGAGATACGATTCATATTCCTTTCTATGGCCTTCCTTTACAATGTCCTTTCAATGTCGTGCATTTGAATAGATGTATTTCATGTATACCATTGTTAAAGAGCTTACACACTCCGTTCAATCAAACCATTTGTATGCAGGTGCATTGGCCATTATAGCTGCCCTCATACTCGATAGTTAGTAAGCCATTTTCTACCTACCTGAACCATTTTGTCTACAGGTTGTTTGGAAGATCCGAAAAAGCACGGAATCATTTTGCGCACGTTCGATCAGATATTCAAACACATCACGAGCTCGACCGATCGACAGTTCTTGGTTCGTTGCTCCTACATGGAAATATACCAGGAGGAAATCAGGTAGGCTGGTTCCCAATAGCTCCAAGGTAGCTCTGCCTGTCGTAAGAGAGGGCAGAATGCGTCACATGATCTTACAGTCATACCTAATACCGATACGTTTGGCAGACAAATAGGAAAACTCACTTCATTACTTACTAGAGTGGAATATTTCTGCTTCGTACTATGCTGGAAACGCATTTTTGGTTTGGGCTCTTTAGAGCAGATGAAAAAATACTTGTTTAAAACCGTGGATTCCCGAGGGCTGGGATGATAAGAAGAGTAAAAACGGTCTTTGAAATGAATGGTGGAAGGACCTGCTACAGTGTATGTCCGAAGTAATTTGTAAAAAACGCGAGTGCTCAGTGGGAGCGAGGGGGAGTCATCTCAGTCTAGGGCTGAACCATTCAGTGACCAGGGCCCATACTTTAGACTAGGACGGATCCCGGCACGCACATCTTTGCAGGGCGGGAAAGGCATGCAGACAAGACATAATATTATAAATGTCTAGTGTAAGTGTAGAAGGGGTTTGTGCCTGTACACTGATCTCTCTTGTACAGAGACCTTCTCTTGTGTCTGTACACTCGTCTCTCATGTACAGAGACCATCTCTTGGGTCTGTACACTCGTCTCTCATGTACAGGGATCTTCTCTCGCCGACCGGCGCCCGGTGCGAAGTACGAGAGAGCAGTGAGAGGGGAATCTTCGTAAAGGATGTCTCGTCCTACGTATCCAAGAGTATCGAGGAAATCACAGACATCATGAGTATGGGCAACAGGAACCGGAGCACGGGGTAAGATTATCATCGACCACCAAACAAGGGGTGATTGATCGTGTATAATGGGCTCATTTGATCATGAAATCTGATTTAATAGAAACATCCGTCAATAAAATAACAACTGTACCTAGAGCACTATAAGCGGACTCCGCTTCTATTTAAAAAAATATCCAATATATACATGTTCTCAAATAATTTATATCAATCATATTACGTAATAATTCTTGTCATCCTAAACTCAAGTTTTATTTAATTTCACCGGCCTTACGTAGGCCTTACTTAGTTTTACCTTAACCAACCTTAACTTAGTTTTATTTTAATTTGTATTCTAGAGTGTATACTTAAATTTAGAATCAGTCATTAGTCTGATTCGTTTTCTCTAATTCCGTTCTTTTTTAATTGATTGGGTTGTTCTGAGCATTTTACTGCTATTTACTTTGCATTAACCGAGTTCGTAATAACGAGGGAGAATTCATTTAAATTATACAATATCACTTCAAAGTATCCGACTTCGTACTAACGAGGGAGTATAAATTCGAATTGTACATCACTTCGAAATTTCTGAGTTCGTACTAATGAGGGACGGGTTCACCTTCCACAGCACGACCGACATGAACGAACACAGTTCTCGTTCTCACGCCATCTTCACGCTGACTATCGAGACGATGAACATCAACGAGGCGGGTAGCGTGATCGACGCCCGTAGTATCCGCGTGGGCAAGTTGAGTCTGGTCGACCTGGCGGGTAGCGAGCGTCAGGGCAAGTCTGGCTCGACGGGCGACCGACTGAAGGAGGCGACTAAGATAAACCTGTCGCTGTCAGCGTTGAGCAAAGTGATGGCTGCGTTGGTGGAGGGGAACGCCGCACACATACCCTACCGGGACTCGAAGCTGACGCGGATACTGCAAGGTTAGGGGTGGGAGCAGGGGGGACCAAGATAAACACCTGTCGCAGTCTCGACGAAGTGATGGTAGGGATAGATAGATAGATAGATAATGGTCTTTATTGAAAGCGGGATTAAGGCCAGCTAGGCCTTATCTTCCATCCAACCTTTTAACAAATAATACATTTTGATACAGACAATAAACAATAGACAGTAGTACAATGATAATTAACTATTCAATACATATACTAAAATACAAACTCATAATGAAAAACAAAAAATTAATTGCAAATAAGGTTAACCATTCATTCGAAAACTACATTAGAGTTTAATTTGAAGTTAGCGTTAACATATTAAAATATAATAATAACGCAGTAATTATTTAATCAGTGTCTACGATCATTCATACATAGCAATTTAACAAAACAAACAAACAAAACAAAAAAAACAGGAAAACAGGAAACAGGCTTATCATTCATGCACACCCCATTCATACGGCAACAAGAAAGTTTTACGAAATTTTAGACAATAATATATAGATAGCTATTTGGTGGATTTGGTTTTTACGTTATTATAGCTATATTTCGGCCTTGTGATGACATTGCTCGAAATATAGATTGTGAGTTTTACTCTTGAAAATGTAAAAATTATTGATGTGCACATCCCTGATCTCTGAAGGAAGGGCATTCCAAGTTCTAATGGCGTTGATTGTAAATGAGTTGTCAAGTAAAGTTGTCCTGTGTAATGGAAAAGTAAGTTGTGTGCCTGATCTCGACCTTGTGTTAAAGAGATGGCTTGAGTGGAGGTATTGAAAATTGTCAGTAAGGTATGCGGGTAAAGAAGTGGATAGTATTCGGTGAACCATACAGACTGAGTGAAGGTTACGTCTTTCGTTCAGACGGAGCCATGAAAGATGTTTGAAACCAGGGGTGATATGATCGGATTTCTTGATCACGTACCCTACCGGGACTCGAGCTGCAAGGTGTGGGTGAACGGGGTGAGAAGGATGGACAGAGTCAGAAAGGACATACAGAGAAACCGGGCCATCATAATACAGGCCCTTAATCAATCATTCATCCAATTCATCCACTTTGTCCAGAGAGTTTATAAAAGATAGCAAATAAAGCCATGCCGAGAGGCTGAGTGGTGAGAGAGTGTCAATGTGTTTATATCCCCCCTTTACAACATTGTAAGATGAGAGAAACTACTTTTTCTTCTAGTTTTACCAGCAAACCTTTAGTTCTAAAATGAATGAAAATTCACATTAGAAAAATGTTCACTCTATAAGTTACTTCTTAACATATTCTTGCAAAGATGAGTCGCAGTGAGTGAATACTCATCCAATGTGTGGTGTGTTCAGATGAAAGATGGGCTGCTTGGCCACGTCCAGGCTACAGTCATCAAACGATCTGTGCATGGGTCCTTTGGTTCTGGCCTGGCCACGGCCAGTGATTAGTGCACCAGACGTTGTTTCAGACTCGCTTGGCGGTAACGCCAAGACGATCATGGTGGCTAACGTCGGCCCTGCCAGCTACAACCGGGACGAGAGCTTGATTACCCTCCGCTACGCCCAGCGAGCCAAGATGATACAGAACGCACCGGTTGTGAACGAGGACCCGACCTACGCGCTGGTCCAGGAGTACAAGGCGGAGATTGAGCGGCTGAAGCAGCTGCTGGTCGAGAGGAGAGCTATGCTGGGGAAGAGGACGGGGTCGGCGGCAGCGATGATGGCGGAGGGTGGAGCTGAGAGGGGAAGGGACCGGCCCACTACAGGGAGGACACAACCTACCATCTCGGAGGAGGTACATCTCACTGAGTCACTGCGACCATGTCTCAACATGGCTATTATTATCTTTATAAAGCTTACAAGTTTTCACTGATGTATCATGCAAACCCCAGATCCTGCCCCTTTTAAGCAAGTTGTTTCAACGATAATCAACCTGGCATTCTTTCCTCCTGGTAGAGACAGGGTAAAGCTACATTATCACGCCCGCTGTGCTTCTGGTTTACCCCTAATAGACCCGTTTCAAGTAGATGCTAGAAACTAGAGAAGATGTACAATAATTAAGTACTTCTTAGATTAGTCTCATGGCATGCTCACAAAAGCCGAGACCGTAGGTAATAGAAGAAGAAGTAGTAGTAGTTGTTGACTTGTTGATATTCGTTGAAACAGTATGTATGCAAAGGATGCTAGATGGGGGTCTGAGGTAAGTAGGTACAACGTTAAGGAAGTGCAGACAGAGTTGAGGATAAGGAAAGGGGGTTTTCGCAGGAGCGTAAGCGGATGATCAAGTACGAGCAACAGCTCAAGAAGGCGATAGCGGAGAGCGCCGAGGCTACGCAAAAACTTGACATACGCATAGCCGAGATGGAGAGTAAACTCATCTGCGGCGGCAACGTGAGCATCGTCGACTACACGCTAGGACAGCAGAGAGTGCTAGACTCGCAGCAGAAGGAGATCAATGACAGGAAGCTCGCTGAAGTGGGTATACATACCAAATGATTATTTTGGAAGTATTAGCCATTAGTTTTATGTGTTTACAGTGTTTAGATACTAATTCCGTTTTTGCAATTGACTAGCTTGTTCTTAGTATTTCACTTTATTAATTTCGCAGTAACCGAGTTCGTACTAACGAGGGAGTATTATTTACATGTTACATCAATTATTTTATCCGAGTTCGAGGGAGAATTCATTCAAATTATACATCACTTCAAACTATCAGAGTTCGAATTAACGAGGGAGTATTAATTTGAGTTAAAAAACACTTCGAATTACCAGAGTTCGAGTTAACGAGGGAAGGGTTCACTAACTGGGGAGTTCGACGAGCCTCCGCCAGGCGGAGATCAAGTAGACCTTGCCTTCTCATTAGCATAGCTGAGATCCACTGTACTGTAACTACTTGTGTGTAGGAGGAGATGCTTCAGGAGTTAGAAGAGCACGACAACTTGGCGCTAGACAAACGTCGGTCCTACACCAGCCTACAGCAGGAGGTGGATCACAAGACATCCAAGCTCAAGAGACTGATGAACAGGTACCAGTGGACCAAGAAGAAAATCCAACAGGTGGCCGACGAGTACTCGCAAGATCGACGCGACCTTGAGTTAGAGAGGCGAGAGCTGCTCAAGTGAGTCACCGCCATAACAATTCGTTGTAGGGTTGAGTATATAAACACTACCGTTCTCAAGAGGTGCACCAATCAGCGCTTAGCTGCAGCAGCGATTAGCGTTTTCTGAACTCCTAAAAGCTAACTAATTGACTTTGGTCGGCGTGCCGCTGTATAGATACATTCCCTATGGCGTTGGCACTCTACCTAACGGAAGTGTCTAAATACTAAAAGGTGGTAGGAATAAACATTTATTTTTTAAACTGAAAATGATTTATGTGTTGGTACAAAACACATTTTTAATCATACGAAAGAGCAAAAAATACTCTATATATATTTTTGTGCAACTTTAAAGCTTTTTTAGCGGCCAAAAATCGGCGGCTCCGCAGGGTGGATGGGCAAAGAACCTTGGCAGTGTGTGTTGTATTCGCATAATGCGCATGGCGGCCATACCGGAGGCCCCAATGTCATGTGATTCGTAGTTTATTGTTACAATGATTCAGATGGCGTTTGGTGCACATTTAACTGTTCTCTAACTTTAGTTTGCTGTTATTACTGGAAATCAACATAAGTTTAATCGTTTACAATGGCATATAATACTCATTTTCGTAAACTTTATCGGGGCATGTAGGTGCTCATGTTTTGTGGTATAGGCAACCCAAGACAACCTTACACATGCTTTCGTCACAGGCGAGGTACTCGTAGCCAATCAGCGATCGTTATCTGCGCGCGCTTGTCTCGGCAGCCAACCAGTGAACCGGCCGAGACAAGCGCGCGCAGATAACGATCGCTGATTGGCTACGAGTGCCTCGCCTGTGACGAAAGCATATGGTAGTCTTGGGTTGCCTACAAGCATATTGCCAGCTCAAATTTCGCTTTAACCGAGTTCGTACTAACGAGGGAGTATTATTTGATTAAGCGAGCGAAGCGAGCGTCTCCACGAGACTCTTATGGCACTTCGTTCTGTTTGTTTTTTGTTTTGTTTTTAAGTCTGTCGATAGCGGTCGAACGGAAAGTCCGATCAACTTGAAATTTGGATCATCCACAAGCCTCGATGTGGATTGAAGGTGTATAGTTTTGAGGCAAAATCGTTCGAAACGTTACAAAGTTACACTCAATAACTGTTAGTAACGGTGGCGGACCGCCGCGAAAACACTAGACAGAATGACAACGAAAATTCTTAGCAACGCAAATTGCACTTGCACTGCATTCAACAATATCGGGAAGTATAATAGTTATGGAAATTAGAAAAAATTTTGCAATGCACATTCTTGAATTGTTGTTAATTGTTGTTTTTATTAGCTTTGAGATCTTTTCGCCAGAACGTTCGTAGATATGGACGCGCTCGCTTATCAACGCGTCAAACAGAGCGTTTTCCTAGTTATTATTATTATTTGACAAATTGTCTCTACTATCTCGCCGTTGTGACGTCACGTGAATACTCTCTAGACAGGTGAAGTTGAACCAAACCATCATGCAGAACGTGATCCCGCCGAGCGATGTGAACGCGCTGATTCACCGCCTTGTATACGACGAGCAGGTCGACGACTGGGTCGACTCCAAGGAGGAAGACACGAGGGAGGCGGTGAAGTTACCGTTCAGGAAGCGACCGATCGCGACACGCGGCTGTCGGCGACCGGTCTCGGAGTTTTCGCGCACGGTCACGAGGATCGGTCACCAGCTCAGATACCAGGTACGTCACTAAAGTTTCCCCAACATAAGTATTTTCATGCTTACGTACGTACCAACTTTATGTTCTACTTATCTAGTTCCTACCTAGGTATAATGTACGACCTTATGTTGCTTTCCTGGAACGGTGGGCGTGGCTAATTTGGCTTGGGCACTCTACTCATTTACGAATGTGTGATAGAACGCCAGCAAACTGTTTATTTTCGTGCATGAAAGGCGCAGTAGATTGGGAGCTGCCGTCGGTATGAGACTAGAATACGTTGGGGCTGGTATAACTTTGTCCCAAGGTCCCCGCGGAGTGAAATTGTGCCCAGGGCGACTCTGCCGATCGTAAGAGGCTACGAACGAAACCCTTTTTAATCTAATACTTACTCCCTTATTTTGTCCCCTTCTTCCAATCATCCTCGATATTATACGACCTAGTACGAATGTAATTTAATATTTATGTATAGGCAACCCAAGACTACCTTCCATATGCTTTCGTCACAGGTGAGGTATTCTCAGCCAATCAGCGAGCGGTATTTGCGCGCGATTGTCTCGGGCGGTTCGCTGGTTGGCTACGAGTGTCTCGCCTGTGACGAAAGCATATGTAGGGTAGTCTTGGGTTGCCTATATGTAATTAGTTATGTATGTATTTATTGGTTAACTAACTAAATTGATTTATTAATTTAGTTATTTTTTCTTTATTTTCGTTTTGTTTGTTTGTTTCTTTCTTTGATCCTTTCTTTTTTTCTTTGTTTCTTTGTTTCTGTCCAGGCCGAGAACATCCTCCAGCTGAATCTGCTGCCCCCCCAGAGGCTGACCTTGGACTACGCGATGCCGGTATTGGACGCGGGGCTGCTCTCTCACCTTGACGGCGCCTTCGAGGAGGACGTTCTCGTGATAGACGCGGCTCACTTCGGCCGGTCAAGGTCGCAGTCCACGACCCGGCTGACTCACGGCAACTACCTCGGCAGGCTCAGAGAGAGATTCAACTCGGCTTCCAGTAGGCCGCGGTACTGACAGGCTGTAGTTTGTTTACAAGGAATAAGTCGGTATAATAAGAAATGTATGCGTGAAGATGTGAAAATGTAATGTGTGTTTTCTTTCATTGGTTACGTTACTGTGTTATTTTATTATTTATGAAATGACTGAAGAAAAATTCGCAAAACCATCTGTCGAGATAAGGGGTTGTGGATATAAGTGATGGCAATGGAAAAGTATTGTAAATGGATACGTATTGTATGTAAATAATGGACAGTCGAATCTACCACTTTTTTAGCTCAATTTTATGACGCTTCGGTTCGTCTGTTTTTCTGTCCAATTAACATAAATTCAACCAAAGAGGCTCAAAATTGATCAAAAAAAGTGGTAGATTCGTCAACACACTTTCAAGAAATAATTTGATAAAAATATGGCCACCTCTATTGACACGACAACCGTGTCTGCATCTTACGATATCCCTTTTACCAGGAATAAACAGTGTCTTCAGGAATTTGAACCCCTATTTTCACCACACATTAATCGTGTCTACAAAAGATAGAACTCCTATAGATACGGTTGCGTTCCTGCCGTGGTTAAAAGAGCTTGAAACCCTGCTCCCACGGCAAACTAAAATTGAAACCATGAAATCCGTAACCTCGCAAAAATCGTGGCGGACGGCTGTAGCAAACCGTCCCTGCCGTGGTTACAAGATCTTAAACCTCTACTCCCACGGCAAATAATGAAGACCGGCATTATCGCCAAAATCGCAGCGAACGGCAGGTTGTTGTTGCCCCTCTGTTGCTGGTGTTGTTCAAACCAACTGACAGTGGGATGTACGCCCGCCAGGCAGCGGACGGCCAACGAACAAAGGGCGAACGGGCCATATCGCTGCCACTTGCCACAGTCATTTTAAGCATATTGAATGTTAGCCTATTAGTAAGCAATGTGAAGCTAATTAAGCTAACCTTGCCTTGTAATTGATATTAAGTATTTAATAAGAATGTATTGAAAGAACATTTTGTAATAATCACAATATACACAAATAATATTATTTAAATTATTATTTAATAATGATATTTAAATAATAAATACCTTGATTAATAGCATTTCACACAGTCCTTCTCGGCCATTGCGTTTGTAATCCACCACACTGTGTGTTCCGAATACCAACTTGATATACTGTTCATTAGAACGACAAACCTCAAACATAGCTTAGTACACACTGATGTACCGGCAAGTGTTATTGTTGTCAGCGTGATGACAACGGTTTCATAGGCGCCGCCTAATCAACGCTACCTGTAAGCTCATCGTTGTACTAAGTAATTTCCGGGTAACGAGGGGGGAAGGGGCTGTTGCTAGGAGATTAATGTATATGATTGGCGTATAGAGTATCATCCCTTTGCGTTTGGCTTCCACGTTAACGTATTGAAACACAATATATGGATGATGTGCCTAAACCCCATTCCAACTATAACAATGAGCTCTTACCAAAAAAGACAAGTATTTGCAGCCCTTTATGAACCACCTATTTACTTTATTAGCTATACCTCATTCAAATTACGTTGTTCATAACCAGAAATGTTGCGTTT
The DNA here is from genome assembly GCA_945910005.1 of Isoperla grammatica. Taxonomy (NCBI): domain Eukaryota; kingdom Metazoa; phylum Arthropoda; class Insecta; order Plecoptera; family Perlodidae; genus Isoperla; species Isoperla grammatica. Next base: position 42,766,629 of record OX246737.1, on the reverse strand, counting down.
GCCATTTAAATACTACAATTGATTACCTTTTCCTTAAGTTTGACGGATCTGCAAGTACTTTTAATAATTTTCTTATAAATTTGAATTCTCCCATCTACTTGCAAGCATCCTTGTTTTTCTTTTGTTTGTAGTTTGCGAATCTTGATGCATCTACGATCGATGTAATTGAAGTTTTGAACTGATTGGCGAAATAACGTTTTGTGGTATGTTTGCTCTATATAATATAATATATACAATATATTTGCAAATAACATTAATCTACATCAGGTTAAAGCGAGTGTCTGCAACTAATCTAATCTATTCCCTGGGTTAACCACTTCATCATCATAACTTATAACCCTCCTTCATTCATTGTCACGATTGGCATCAGTTCATAAGGGACGTTCAACCCCAATAGCGATCAATCTTCAATTCGTATTTAGTGGTTCAACTTTTTCTATTTCGTTTGTCCCAAGTTGGTCTTTACGTTAAGCTCGATATTTCAACAGACAACCCCGAGGTACATATATAGTTACTACTCTACCTAAAGACTGAAACGTTGTAGTTGTTCAAGAGTTATCTTGTGTAGGTAAAACGTATTCTAATACAATGATGATTAAATAGAACCACCTATACAGAAACACGAGTTTGCTTGCAAAGGAAATTAATTCGAATTGGTATCCAAAAGGAAGCAATAATTTTGATTCACCGTGTGTAAAATGGCCAATCATCGCGCATTTAGTACACAGTTTATGATAATTACAATATATTGAATATAGATTATCATTATAAACATATTTTTAAGCGAGCGAAGCGAGCGTTTCCACTTGACTCTTATGGCACTTCGTTCTGTTTTTTTTTTTTTTTTTTTTTTTATGTCCGTCGATAGCGGTCGAACGGAAAGTCCGATCAAATTGAAATTTGGACCATCCACAAGCCTCGATGTGGATTGAAGGTGTATAGTTTTGAGGCAAAATCGTTCGAAAAGTTACAAAGTTACACCATAGTTACTGCAAAATATTTTTCTGAAACAAAATGGCGGCAAAATGTGAGATAGCCAAATTTTTTAACAGATTTTTCCGGTTACGAATATGTTAATGTAATGGCGATCTGATAAATATTGGCAAAGTTACACAAAAGTTACTCGAAAATATATTTCTGAAACACAGTTACGGCAAAATGTGAGGTAGCCATGTTATAGTAAATTTTTGTCCGGTTACGAATATACTAACGTAAACGTGATCCGATACGTATAAGAGGCAGAAATTACATTTCTATTGCTGTCAATAACTGTTAGTAACGGTGGCGGACCGCGGCGAAAACATGACAGCGAAAATTCTTAGCAACGCACATTGCACTGCATCCAACAATGTCGGGAAGTATAATAGCTATGGAAATTAGAAACATTTTTGCAATGCGCATTCTTGAATTGTTGTTAATTGTTGTTTGTATTAGCATTGAAATCTTTTCGCCAGAAAGTTCGTAGATATTGACGCGCTCGCTTATCAACGCGTCAAACAGAGCGTTTTCCTAGTATATCAAATCAAGGCAAGAAATAATTGATCATTTAGAAATTATCCAAAGCTCAATCTTACTTCCCATCACTGTTTTATACATCTTCAAACCCAACCGTATTCAGATTTTATCTACACAACCTTAGCAGTTATTGTGTTATTGTAGGTCTGTAGGTTGTTATTGTGTTCGATTGTTTTATCTGAATGAATCGGACAATGATTTCAAAGCAAAATTATGTGTTCAAACTATATTTATGTTAATGTCTGGTTTACATCAAAAAATAGTTATATAGTTGTCCCAAGACTACCTTACACATGCTTTCGTCACAGGCGACTGGTTCGTAGTCAATCAGCGATCGGTATTGGCCCGGATGTGTCTCGGGCGGTTCGCTGGTTGACTACGACTGCCCCGGATGTGACGAAAGCAGGTGTAAAGTAATCTTGGGTCCACTATAATAGATTTTTTAAACGGCAAATAATACAAAACCAGAGAATTGCTAATTTGCTAGGTTTTAAATGCAGCTGTTTGGCCTACTCCGCTTTCTTTCCGATCAAAACGAGACATTCATGCGCGATTCTATGCAACTCAATGACATCACGAAAAGAAATGGTTTGAATATAAACTTGGAGCAATTATTATTGTTATCATATTTATGTACGGTATGTCTATTGTCTAGATACAGTTCAGAATACACACTTAGTTTGTGCCAAGAGTACAGTTACCTTACTATTATATCTACATGATATATGATTTATTATTTAGGATGATAGCCAAGAATTCATATAGTGCATTTATTTATATATTTAAAGCTTTATTGATGCCAGAATGATGCACGGCAAAGAAACATGCAAGAAATAAAGGCTGAGATGCTCTGCTTTGTTCTGTTGTAAGATTTGGGTTAGTCTTTAGTAAACAAGGACACGTCTGGTATCGCCATCGCCAAGATATAGCACAAGTGTTGTCGTTAAAAAACAAACATGGCGTCAGCAATGGGGTTAACTATCGAATCAGCATTCGATATCACTCCGCGATCCGATTTGTAGAATACAGTGAGCAAAATGTGAACAAGAATAATTAAATTATAACTGCAGATAATTTGTTGAAATAAGAAGTTGGTATGAATTGTTATTTGGACGTTTTAGATTATTTGGTATGACACTAAAAGCAGAGATCAGACCAAGTCACTTGTATTATTCATTGATTCTTCCATTAAACTAATGTGACTTGAACATAAAACGTGAATAAGGCGAGCAAATAGTTTCTGGACCAATCAGAAGACGGATCCTCCAGAACGGGAGAAAACCGCGAATGAAACGAAGCTGTCAACATATTCTTTACTTTAGTCGCTCTCTCGTTGAATTCGCTTGATGCTGTTTATACACTAAACATTTAAAGGCTATGGCAAAGAAATATGATCGTTACAAATTGCAATAACGAAACATGAAAGAAACCTTCGTTAGCCACGGCAAACACGGTGGCTTATGCGATTCGGGTGCAGGTCCTAAGCATAATTATGCTGCCTATGAACCTGCGTTCGAATCCCGCATTAATAATGGGTTTTCTGTTATTGTCCTTAATCTTCATCTATGACCTCCGTCGACTCGAATAGCATGATCCTGATGCAACAAGAATCACCCGCTAGCGTCGCGCAGTTCGCTCGTCAACATGGAAACGACACCGGCGACCATACTTACCTACTTACATCTACTTACTTATTTACTAACACACTTACTTAACCGACGACCATACTTAGTACAGAGAGTTTAGTAGAGCGCCAAACAAAATGTTTCATATGTATTTGCTACTTTTTTTTAATTTTCGGTTTATTTTTATTCTTGACGATTGATTGGTGTAGATATAATACCAGCCGCACAAAAAAATATTGTTTTTGAAGATGGACCTGTAATAATCTAAAGATTAGTGGACATGGGGCAGAGGATTCCGGCAGCGATGTTTTAGTCAAAGAGATCGGACACTTGGTAGCTAAATTGTTAAATAAAATATTGTTCGCGCCATATTTCAATGTCGCTCGTTTATTTCCTGTGGTTTGACTAGGGTAGTCTACCACGTCATTTCTCTAGCTTATCGTTGTAATATCCCCTGTTTGTTGTCAGTCTTATCTCTGTCGTGTCGTACCTCGGTTGCACTCTGGACGTACTGTCGTTCGTGCGTGTCGTGTTTTTCGATGACTTTATGTCAGACTCTCATTTCTCGGCTTTATGACGATCCTGTTCTTATTCCTATCTCTACTTCCTTCATCTTGCTATGCAATTATACTCCTAACTATACTATCCCCAGCGCCGGTCAGAATTAAAGCAAGTGTCAAGTCATCTGCGGCACCTGTTCACCACGTCATCCACCGAAGCATCTCGCCGCAATGTAAGTGAAATTTCTCTCCTTTCTAATGTATCTCTCCCTAACAAAAAAAATACAGTCCACTATTGCTATCTCTAGGGCAACCGCCCCTACAAATATTAATAATAATAATTATTATTATAATAACTGTAACATATGTAAATAATAATAATAATTATTATTATTATTATTTGTATTATTATTATTATTATAATTATTATTATTATTATTTTTATTATTATTATTATTATTATTATTATTATTATTATTATTATTATTATTATTATTATTATTATTATTATTATTATTATTATTATTTGTATTAGTACTATTTTCTTTTTCAACTTTATGTATATATATTATTTGGATCAGGTTTGGGTTATTGTGTTGCGCCGACGAGACGGCTTGCCCGCCCTCTAGCACACGTTGTTCCACGTGCATTGTTTGAGCAATGACGTCAGCTGCAGTGGCCGTACTTTGTTTAATCACCTGGGTTGGTGTCGTCACTTGGGTAGACAGGCGGTCATTAGCGAGGCCCGCGTGCAACAACGACCTAACGTCTCGTGACTGTTGGACGAGGGAGCGAAGGTTAACGATCGCATCCCCTCACCACTGTCCTTAATTAGGGTGACCACAGAAACTTTGGGGGGTGGGGGGCAGTCACCTCCAAAAACAATGACAATGACATGGAGACAAAGTACGGAATTATGCTCACGGCAGATTCCGTATTCAAATTTTGGTAGTTCACCCGTGGGCAATGGAATTGTCCTTTACACTGTCTTCAAATTAGGAATTACTGATACACTAGATAGAGGAAGATCCGAGCTCTCTAGTGCTGCACAAAGGGTTTCACAGAAATACTTGTGCACGTCCTCATTTTACGGGGTATGGTAGCATGTATAATTTTAAAATTAGGTTCGTGTACGTTTTTTAGCCAGGGTGGTACGTAAGCATGTGCCCTACATTTCCGAACAATGTTAGATATAATTATAGTGCTGTAATTTGTATAAAATTAAAATGATCACTGGTGCGAACTATAAAAGGATATAGTGCAAGTGAAAAAAGAAATGGCAACGTTTGCGCTAAACAGTTTGAGACAACAATTCCTAATTGTCAACGGAGAGGAAAACTACAACAATAGAAAATATTAATATTTTGGGAATTATTAATTTGTGATATTGTCTCAATGAAACCTTTAAATTGATCAAAAGATCACAAAGTATATACCCAAATTCAAATGTATGTACATTGCTCTGTACACTATATAAAATCAAAACGTTAGTATTTTTATGGTTTTGGTACCCCATTCAATGGCTATAAGCCTATAATATATGGCAATCGGGTTCTCCATAGAATCTATTGCAGTTGCAGGTATTCTGCTCACTATTGTACTAAACTAGACAATAGTTAACGAAATAATATGCAGGAATATGCGTTGTTGATTGTGACCTTGATTTAATTGCACACATTGACTCAAGAGCATATTATATGTACTGCCATGACGTTATACATTTACCATAACCAAGTATACTAGCCTAGCCCCAACGTAAGTATTTGCATACCGACCGCAAATACTGATCTCCTGAATTAAAAGACGGAAACATAGTAGAACAGGTAAAAACGTTATATAAAACCTAGTAGTTGGACTATACACTGTTCCTTGTCAAGATGAAAGAATTAAAAACCGCAATATTTCGAGCCCTAAGAAGAGCTCTGATTAGGGCTCGAAATATTTCGGTTTTTAATTCTTTCATCTTGACAAGGAACAGTGTATAGTCCAAATACTAGGTTTTATATGACTGATCTCCTGCTTCTTCCAAACGCGCTAATTCCACGAACATCAACAGATTACTGTCATTCTTTTGTACATTCGTGCATGCAGTCTTCCGCTTAGTAGAGTCCACACGCCAGCTAACCAACGAAAGGGAGTAAATTATCCCTAATGGACCTCATTCAATCAGATGGTAGGAACTAGAGAATATGAAAAGTAAGTTGGTACCATTGGACTCAGCTATGACGTAAGCATAAGAATACTTACCTTTGGGCAACTTTACACATCACAATTGCTGAAGGTTCGTCATCTCCATTACTTCCACATGATGTACCATGGTCTATTGTACCGCACAATTCAATTGGAAATGCATTAAGTTACACAAATGATTTGGTAATCAAAGCATAAAAAGAATCCGAATAAAGGTAAACCAATAAACTCAAACTCTCTAAACTTCCATTACGTGATTTCCACAATTCAAGCTTTTGTTTTAGTTGGTCCAAACTCCGATCATGTCATTATTTGGGCCAAACCAACAAGTAAGGTTTACTTAACCCCGCAAGTAGACAAACATTATCTTGTTCAGTGTATATCATTGTAGTAGGCCTTTACACTGGGTTCTAAAATGTGTCGTAAATGACAAACAAATTGATAATTGTTATCAATCTAATAAAACTAAAAACTAAAAAATAATAATAATCTGACAAATATAGTTCATGTATCTAATCTGTATATCTAAGATAATAATACAACTCATATTAAACTGTTGTGAAAATTCCGGAGTTGTGAGATGTTTTGTTACATTTGATTTAGCTATCCACTTGTTTCTTTAACGTAGAATCTTATAAGATGTTGAATCTATAATTTTAAACGAACCACGTAAACCGTACAGAAACTCTCTACACTTAACTGTAAGTCTGAGGTGATAAATATAGACATTTTTATAGGCTACCACCGTGCGATATCTCAGAGAACTACCTATACCTACAAATAACTTACAAAAAAATAAACAGCGTTCTTTGAAACTAACTACTTCACACATATATTTAGTCAGAATTACTTCCTTGGTGTTGAATTTTAAAAGATACATTTTGTTAACTAGTTATTTTAATTATTTTAATGATCATCGTTGATGAAAGCAGTGCAATTCAATTCCTTGAACACAGCCGCATACTTCGGTTCGCATCGATAACCTTATGGCAAGTAATACAGGTAACGAAAGGAAAATTACCATTAATAATTATTGCGTAACGAAAAGCATGATTATGCGCATCCTCTGAAAGTGAATAATAATGCTTCACCCAACACACAAGTAGTTTTTGAAATTTTAAAAGATATATTTTGTTAATCAATTTGTAATCATTTTAATGAGCATCTTTGACGAAAGCAACGCAGTTCAATTCCTCGAACACAGCTGCATACTTTGATACTACATAACTTCCATAACCAAGAACCGAAACTTAAAATCAGTCAGATCATTGAGTTCACTTTGCTATGTTGTGGACGATACGATGGTTATTCCTTCCTTTCGTCGAAGAGTTAATAGCGAATATCGATAACTGAATGAATCGTAGTCGGGTGGATCTTAATACGTAGAAGTGAGCACAATGTAATTGATAAACGTGGAAAATAAGTTTATAATTATTGCTTATAGCTTCTTGTTAGTGTTTCTGTTTCCAATGGCGAAAAACCTTTTCGAAGCAGAATGGGCATACCACTTGTAAGAAGTATCTTAAAACAAAACCTATTTATGACCAAAATCAAAATGTTTGTCATACATTGATAAAATATAGGTGAGGGTTAAATTTTCAATTCAACATAGCAGAAATTGATGTTAGCTTCTATGGTTCTCTTTGTATCACTATCTTCAGAGTAAAAATCAATACCATGTAATAATCGATTGGTATTGCCATGGTGGGGAGTTTTAATCCAGTAAATGCACGATGGCCGATATGTCACTGCGAGTTACCCCTTTGAATTGAGCTCAAGTGAATGGCAATAAATCATGAGTGTTTTCAATCACCGTCCATGTGGGATACTGTTCACTTGAATGTTTTTATGTGGCAGAGCAACAATTTAGGTTAGTGTATAAACTGGTAATCAGAAATACCTTTCCATGTCTCAATTATCTTTAAAAATACTTTGAATTGCAGGCATGCTTTGTTTTGCGGGAACTAGTAATCGAAATTGCATTTTCATCTTAATTATCTTTTAAAATACTTTGAATTGCAGACAACTTTATGCTGTTTTAGTTGGATTTTTTTGGTAGAATAAAGCCATTTATTTGTCGGCGACTTTTAATACCGTTGGTATATTTTTGATGTTTTTATATTTCTAGAAGAGATTCTTTCTGTAATTAGTCGTGGGTTGACATGGCATGTTACGTCATTATTTCCGACAAGAACTCGGGAACAGCGGGCGCTGAGAGACGTATAATGTGTTGTGTCGTGTATATCCATGATTTACAGAAGAATGTTCCATAAGTGCAAAGCTCGGGAGCATATGATACTAAAAGCAGATATTTTTACCATCTTATATTTTATGATTTTATTTCTTATGTGCGTTTTTATTGTGGTGTAGCGTAAGGTTAATTGTATGTATTATTTTAATATTAAAACTGTGCATTATACTCATGCATCATGCAACCCGATGGTGCCGTGCTTCAGTCAGTAACATGTCCTGACTCCATATTGTACTATAAAGATCCGAGTCGGTACCTATTTGCTATTTAACGACGTACTCAACCGTAAGACCATAATATGCATTCGGGGAATTAGATTGAAGGAAAGGGACAAATGGAGAGTCAATTAGATTTAAAAAGGTTCACGGGCGGGACGGAGAAAGGAGAAGAACTTTTAGTCACCTCTTACAACAGACAGTAACCCAAGTCAAATTCTACTTTGGGTACAGAAGGGTTATTCGACTTGATTGGTAGTATGCCTACATGATTCCTTCGTACCTGTACGTCAGTTTCTTTTATCAGTGCTGGAAAGTAGCAAATGTTAAGTTCATAATTATCTCTTGTCGTAAGTCCCGAAAATTATATTCACAACACGTACAAATGTAAAAGAGAAATTGTATCGCAATCGTATTCTTATCGCTGTATCAATGGATGTAGACATTTTTGATCATTTTTATTTTTCTGTTATACGCGCTGTCCATAAGGGTGGCATAATTAACTTTTATTTGTATCGCGGATGCAGCTCATACCTTTAGTTTAGCTTCATTCACAATCACATGCGAGGTATTTTTATTTGCTGGAATCTATAAACTTCATTTTGTAAACAATAAAAGTTAATAATAAATGAAAACACCAACTCAACACATGTAAATGAATCAATAAATAGTAAAACTCTTTTCTATCCTTCAGCTTCTGATTATATACACACACTATCAATTATATAGATACATCGTATAGCTATTGATTATCGATAGCTCTCGTGGTATCTTCGATCGAACATGTAACCTGAAATATTAAACTGTAATAAAAAAGTACAATACAGTACAATACCCATTAAAAATTAAATAAACAAACCTATGCCTACTTCTTGGTACAAGTATTACAAACAAATTTAATGATAAACCAAACTACAGGACCAACTACGCACACCTATATATAAGCTTAGTACAAGTTTGTTTGAATTACTGATATACTATATAGTTCATACATTCAAGGGTCCAACATTATTAATAATATAATTAGTTTTGAAATTCGGCAGTGAACAGTAATTTCGCTTTAGTTCTTTAGTTTTATGAAAACCCCGCAAGTACTTTTTAACTAATCTGGTTTTATAACAAAGTGCAAAATTCGGGAATTCATTTTAGGTTCTCATATTAGTATCTACACGAAGGAGAAAGGCATAAATCAGCCATATCGCCAGAGGGGGGGGGGGGGGGGTTATTGCAACCTAACACCTTCTTTAGTAAGTACGCCTCGAGCGTACAATGAGCGATATAAGTTTGGTTTATTTATACGCACCATATACACACAGTGTAAAACATAACATACAAGTAAAAATGCAGATAAAATGTATCGTCTGGATGGCTTGTCAATGACATGACGGTTGCAAACAGTTAGACATTTTATTGGTTGAACAGCAAAACGTCCTGAAAGTTGGTGTGTGTGGGATAAAGTGTTTAGTCAGTTTAGACTAGAGGGTAACCAATGCGTGTTCAAATTGCGAAGTAAGTCGCCCGACTTGAAAATAAGTAATAAGCCATATCAGCTAAAACCAGATGCTCATTATGAATAGAATACTCAGTACACAAACCGCTCTTCTGTTATCTAACAAGAAGCAACTATGTTCTCAAAACACGCCTGATGGGTATATTCCGGTAGGTTGCAGTTGATGATGTATTGTGTTGCGTGGGTTCATAGAAAACAGCGTTATTACAAGGGCTTGTAAGTTGGAATAGTGTACAGCACCACAAGGGGATGCTCCACGTGATGTATTCGAACAATAGGCCCAAGTGTAAGCCTTCGTCAAGTAGCTATATCGATTATCGATATATAACTCTCGTGGTATCTTCGTAGCCAGCCAGCTGGCATTCCTCAAGAGGTATAGCGCACGGCAGCGTTGCGTAAATAGAAGGAAATTGTAATTAGACGTTGTCGGAAGAAGATGCAACCTCGGCGATATAATCACAAACATGGGTATATGGTGCTCATTATTTAGATGAGCTGTGGAGGAACTCTTTCAGTTTGAATGTAAGAGGTGATTACTAGTTGACAGCGGTTATTGAAACGGGCCACGTGTGGGAAGCAAGTGTCGCTATCTGTTGGGGAGTGTTGTTATTACTAATGAGTCGTGATGGACTAGAGCTTTCCTCCTAGAGCTAATACGCACTTGACAAGGCAGCTATTTTCATGTTTCAGATATGATCCAAATACGGAGTATACTCTTAATTTAATCATAATTGATTTTATTTTAATAATAATATTCATTGCTGCTAATTTTTAAATTGTATTACTACATACTAAGTGTCCTCTTGACTACAGCTGCCACAAGCTATTCTTAGTCCAATATCACCTACTTAATTTTCTAACATTTACTGGAAACATCCTATATAGTGATAATTTAGTACTCACAACCGCTTACAACCGTTTATTTGACATTTGAAAACCCACTGCAGATGACTAATGAAGCTAGTGGAAGACCGCCGTAACGAATGTTAAATAGAAGTCCTGGCATATCTGTCAATTTCGTTGAAAAAGCGTGCATAACACGGGCGGTTAGACAAGGGTAAGGTCAGATAAGAGGAGGAGAGGAACTATTACTCTTTTTGTATCGATCTGGTGAGGAGACACGCTTGTGTATTTGTACATACTCTATTATTTACGCTTAATATTTGTATAGGCCTACACTACAGTGTGTCGTGAACTCTACTATAGACACAATACGCAGAAATGTAAGTGTAATGTTTGCCTTCGAACGTCCCTATCAGTACTGTTGAAACGAACAATCAATGTAGTAACTCAATACTCAAAACTGTTGTCCGCTTCTAGTATCATATTTTGATGTAGTCTGTCAATACGAGTAAATAATTCATTGTTACATGGTGAGCCATTTCATGCACTTACTGATAGTGTAGCCAGCCTTACTGACTACCATTCACTCTCTATAATGAATATTTGTTTCTCATCGAATATATCTTTAGTCCCCACGTTACCAAATGAGGCATTGTTTTAATTGAATTTCACCGTTATTAGGTAATGATTTGTCTCCTATATCTGTGTCGCAAGCAATGAATGGTAATAGTATGTATTGGCGGAAACACTTCGATAATAAATGCACAAATTGTATGCACATTTTCTATTGTCATTCGAGAAACCTGTTCCAACAATAACAGGAAGTGCAATACAATGTTTCACTTATATAATGTCTTACGTATTAAGAGGTTAAATATTCAACTCATAGGTAGCGCTCGAGCATATGTTCGTGCAAAGATCCAAATCGCTGTACACAGAGCTATACCCTTGCTATACCTAGTATCAGTGTCCAAGTACAGTCAGTTGTTTGTTGGTGCAACTTTGGAGATGTCGTGGAAACCTTAAACATCCCTTGAACGGCTGAAGGTGTTGAAAGTAATTGTTATTTTATACTTCGGTCTATTTTTCTGTGCTTCGGTCATGTATGCGCGTACATTAATGTAGAAGAACGTCCATGGATACCTCGCAAAACTCTATAATATAGTAATGTGATTATTATGTGTGACGTCACCTCTCCCAATGTAAATGTATTACGATGTCACAAAGTAGAGTAACACATCTCAAAATACTTTTCTCGGCTAAACCAGGATAATTTCCATCAAATTCACTCTGCTTCAGGTAACCTGAATATGGGCCGGAGGGAGGTCCTGGTTATTTCACTCACCGATGATCCTGAAGTTTTTCTCACACAGAGTTAATAAAAACTAACACGTTGACATTCCTTCCCGAGTATTTACAAATGATTACCGAACGGTGTGAGAGAGACTGTGTTAACAGTCAGTAGGCGCAATTAGGGTTCATGAGTGGGACCCAAGAGGCTCCTCTCTTTTGTAGTAGGTACTGGGTACAAGCACAGATTATAAAGGGTACAAGTATCGTCTCCAACCATCCTGTTTGAAAATATGCCAGTTTTAAACGCCACTCTTTCTCATCCACCAGTATTCACTTGGATCCACCTGCATCCACTTAGATTTTCATAATGTGAAAACTTTCGACTTAAAAAAACAACGTTTTTTTTAGCGTGGCACCTTCATTGAGTGATTGCTGATTATTGTTACAAGAACGAAAAGAAGATATACTTCAAAAAGGAATAATGTTGACATACTTTGTGTCCAACGACCTTTAATATAATATAGGATAGGGTATAAATACGCAAACCGTTGCAATAATTCGGCAGCTATGACAAAAATAGATATTGGCTGACTATTTTATGTCAATGCCCTCCGGCGATTAAATACAATTTGAAGCTCGCTATACCAAAATATTATATATTAAAATTCCAAACATACTGTACCGTACCTTAATGTTCGTCACATTTTGCAAACACGGAAAAACAAAAACCGACGCTGACGGCGGTCAGACGGTCGGAGCGCTGAAAGCGGTTTCAGTTGGTTCAGTTGGGTC